>JAUNZO010000419.1:0-32527 GCA_031894775.1 Chloris gayana
GTACATCGAACGAAGACGAAGCCTTGCATGCAAGCACACGAGATAAATAGGCCCATAAGAAAGTGAATACTACCACATACGTAGAGCTTTGAGTGGGAAACAGAAAGATTAGCCAAAAATCCATAAATAATGCAACCCAGGATCATCTCTTGCGTGCAGGAGCGCTGTCATTAATTCTGCGAGCACTAAATATATATATAGAATCAAGGGGTTTGGGTATCGTTAACTTTGATCCTCAAATGAATGCTAGATTTCGTTTAAACCTTTTTCGCAAGGGAGATTTCGTTTAAACTTGATCTCACTGAAATTTTTAGATAATGTATGGAACTACTCCCTCTTTTTATTATTACATGTCATTTTGAAGTTAGACGCGAGAATTAAGGAGAAGTGAAAAAGGTGGATGCACTGAAAACGAGGAGGAGAGAGATAGAGATAGGGATGTACTCTCTCTGTTCCTATATGTAAGCATTTCTAAAATCTCGAGGTGGAAATAGTCAAGAGAGAAAATATTATATATAACCCTCATTTTACACTACCTCATAAATTCTTCACCCACTCACCAATCCATCAATTTTTGTCCTATTCATAGGAATGCTTACATCGTGAAACAAAATTTGAATTCTTAGAATGCTTATATAAAGGAACGGAAGGAGTAGTGGAAAGAGGGAATATTGTATTGGAAAGAGAGAAAGGTGTATTAAGAAACGAGAATGACATGTAATTGGAGAAAAGTGAGGAATGCTAGAATGACATGTAATGTGAACAAATGGAGTATATATGAAAGTGAAAATCAGAAGAAAAAAAAATATACAATGTCAAAGATAGTAGCTGCAGGAGGGGCATAGTATAGACCCCTTGTTTTGTCAGTGGTTTTTGCTGAACTCTGCTGCGTAAGATGGGATCAAGTCACTTGTTCCAGCAGGAAAAATTCATTTCATTTCAAATTTTCCAAGTATGGCACGTCAGCTTTTTTAGTCGAAATGAAAGTACATCTTTCAGTGCACTCTTTCATTTTACAGTTTTATAGGTTGAATGAGACATTAAATTATTACATAGGTATACCAATGTGGATTCGTATTTTTCTACACATGAAAGGAAAGTAATCTCAATGCATCTTTCATTCTTCTTCTATCAACTTAAAAAGAGTGTCCCATCATTTCATCCTAATAAAATGTTTCCCTCCTCTTTCATATTAAATAGAATGTCATGTCATCATTTCATTGATGTGTCACCTAATAAATGACAAATAAAAGACCCACTGAGAATGGCCTAATAATGAAAATGACAACGAAGGTGCATGTTGTCCCCTAGTTGCCCCTTTTTTAAAAAAATCAATTTTGCAAGACACACTATTTTATCCAAGCAACACACTACTTTAGGAAAACACAGTTAGGCTAAAAAATAGGAATAAAATTCTATGTGGCCGGTCACACTCCCTTGCTCGTACTACCCGGCCTCGATGGAGTCCACGTGGAGATCAAACGGAGCCGACGATGCCTCGTCCCCAGCCTAATTGCATCGGCTTTAAGGCGTAGCCTCCGTCGACTTTGGCTCCACTGATAGCCGTCTACGATTAGAGCGAAGAAACTTCTATACTCCATTAACGATGCCGCATCTCTCTACCCATGCCACTTATCTCGCGAGGCTCCATCGCTTCTGTCCGACGACCTTGAGGATGTTGTCGGAGGGATCGTCCAACCTACTTGGCCACACATGCAAGTGTCGACCGTCAACGCGGTTCAGGTCGTCGGGCATGATGACAACCGAAGTTGCTGGACAGGAGGAAGACACAGCCTCGGGGATCATGGACTTGAATGAGAGAAGGCAGAACAAATTTGATCGGTTGTTTAGTTCAGCGATGGATGTTCTTCGGAAAATGGCGCACGAGCATGTTTATATTTTCTTAATCCACATACACACTGTCATCTGATGCTAGTTGCAATGCTAATACGCACCAACGAGCACAGAGCTTCCATGATCATGCACCTCCAGGTCCGATGGATGACACCCATGTAGAAATGTGCGTCGACCACGAGCCATCCGATGCCTCGATCCTCCCTAGCAGGCGCTCCAGGGGATAGTACTAGATCGATGACGAACGAGAAGACACAGACGAAAATGATGTACACAAAGGGGAAGGCAGCGATGGAAGAAAGACGATGTGGTGGCCGGTGTCGGTGAAAGCGGTCGCGGTGATAGACCTGGGACATTTTGGGCTGGCGTGGGACACTACCGGAATCCAGCAAGTTGCCGTGTGCCCGTGGCACACGGCGAAGGTACCTAAACACACGGCAAATAGTTTTGCCGTCGGTGGCCTACGGCGAAGGCTCGACGGCGAATGGCTTAGACGGCAAATCAGCCTTCGCCGTGTGTCATAGCACGAGCTCACGGCGAAGACTTTGCCGTGTGCCACATTCAGCACACGGCAAAGGTAACAGTGCCGTGCGTCCGTCGTTTGGCTCACGGCGAAGACCGTTTTGCCGTGTGCCCGTGTTTTGCCGTGTGTTTGCGGATATAGCACACGGCAAACGTCCTTTCGCCGTGTGCCCGAAAGAAAGCACACGGCGAAGTTTACGGCACACGGCAATTTCCTGTTTTCCGGTAGTGGGAGCCGATTCAAGCTGAGTTTGGATCAAGAAGTTCAGCCGAAGTCGCGGACGCTACGCGTAGAATCCAATGAACTCAAGACCGTTTGATCTCCACGTGGATTCCATCGAGGCGGAGTCGTACGGGAGAGGGAGTGCGAACGTTTTTCGGGAAAAAAAGACTTTAGATTCAATCTACACTATTCTAACAGATCCTGTCAATAAACGATCTTAGTGTGTGTTCGTTTCCGAGGTCTAAACTTTATAACCGTCACATGAAAAAGAATCTTATTATTTAGAGTATTAAATAAAATTTAATTATAAAATAAATTATAGGCCCCTAGACTAATTTACGAGACGAATTTAATGAGGTTAATTAAGTCGTGATTAGAAGACGATTCATTGTAGCATCACTTTAGTAAACATAGATAGATTAAGGGTGTGTTTGTTTTCTAGGGTCTAAACTTTAGAGCTGTCACATCAACAAGAATCTTACTATTTATGAGTATTAAATAAAGTTTAATTATAAAATAAATTACAGGCTCCTAGACTAATTTACGAGACGAATCTAATGAGGTTGATTAAGTCGTGATTAGAAGACGGTTACTCGTAGCATCACTTTAACAAAACATAGATTAATTAAGTTCATTAGATTCATCTCAAAAATTAGCATCAATCTGTCAATAGGGTTTTATCATTAAATTGATCGAAATATTTATAAATAGTAAGATCTCTTTGATGTGACAGATGCTAAATTTCAGAGGGTAGGAAACGAACACACCCTAATTAAGATTATTAGATTCATATCAAAATTAGCACCAGTCTGTCAAAATGGTTTTGTCATTAAATTGATCAAAATATTTATAAATAATAAGATTCTCTTTGATGTGACAATGCTAAATTTCAGAGGGTAGAAAACGAACGCACCTTAATTAGAGGGCAGAAAACGAAGCTTAGAGTAAAAAAAATGCCATTGACTCGGCCCATTTCATCTTGGCAACAGCTATATGCCTATATGGATCTTGGACCTAGCCTCGGATACAGATCTTGTTGCACTTGTCTTGCAACTCATGCATGGCCCCAGTGCTATTGCATCGTCATCCAAATTTTCTAAACAAGGACTGAGTACGCATTATTTGCATAATATACGATTACCCCGTCAGACTTGAACAGAGATGCACAGGTACGGATCAGCCATGACCAAGAACTCCACCGACAGGATCCGAGGCTCTTGCGTCCCCTTCGGCGTACAGCTATCGGTGGATCACATGGCTAGCAGGTCCTACTTGCGTCGCAAATTAAGGAGGCGAGAGAAGTTCAAGGCATCCCATGATTTACTGATAATAATACTAAGCCGAAGGTACTATTAGGTCTCATCCTTGTATTGAGAGAATAAATTACCTCTTGGGTAATTTATCTATTGTGTCATTCTCACTGTCTTTCGAATCGTTAAGGGTACGACATTCTACTTCGGTCCTTTTCCCTTCCGAGGGCCTATGGATTTGTCGTTAGCAGATACTACTTCTTCGTTTGTCGGTGAGGGTTGTCTGCTGGTGGCAATGCTTATTTTGGTCGATTCAGAACTGTACACTCCTATTCAGGCTGCTGGCATGAACCTCCCTTACAAACTGTACTTCTGCCATTTCAAGTAGTGCTTTTTGATCCAAGCAACACACCAGTTAGCAAGTTATTTTTCTTACAAAATTGATCTTTTTAAAAAGGGCACTCTCTTACTGTACTCCTTTCCAATTTGCACTGACTCGTCGCTCTTTTATATCAGAGCACTAGTTTCGCTTCATATTGTTTCTTCCTCAAGAATTGCCGGTTAGTACAAACTTAAAACAGACAGGGCAAGTTGTCATCCTTCTTTTTTGGAAAACAAGAAGAGAAGAGGTCGCTGCTATGAGTTGTACATGGTCCCTGGGACCCCATAGATAATAATGCCTGCCGGATTCAATAGACTGACCAGGAACTTGTAGGTCCTGACCCCCAGATCACACGCTACTTAAGAACGTGCCCTGCGTGCTCGTGCACTCACAATCCACGAACAGGCCGGGGTTAGCTGCTGTCAGCAGGCGCACCGACGAGTGGACTCCCTCCCTCTTCCATTGGATTTTTTTTTTTAAAACACTCTTCCATTGGATTGGTACAAACAGAGACCACTTTCGTAAAAAAACACAGGCCACGGGCGGTAGAAGTGGCCAGTCAGTCCGTACTCCAGCTGTAGCAAGATTTCACATATCTGAAGACCCAAGCTCTGATTCGGTTTTCTCAAAAAAAAAAAAAAAAAAAAAAGCTCTGATTCGGCAGTAACCGTAGAATACGCCACGGGAACGGAACTATCCTGGGCTCTAAAATTTAACACTGTCACATCAAAGAGAATCTTATTATTTATAAATATTTTGATCAATTTAATGATAAAATCCTATTGACAGATTGGTGCTAATTTTTGAGATGAATCTAATGAGCTCAATTAATTTGTATTTTGCTAAAGTGATGCTACAGTAACCGTCTTCTAATCGCGACTTAATTAACCTTGTTAGATTCGTCTCGTGAATTAGTTTAGGGGCCTATAATTTATTTTATAATTAAAATTTATTTAATACTCTTAAATAGTAAGATTATATTTGATGTAATAGTTATAAAATTTAGACTCAGAAAACGAACACACCTATAGTTGCCATCTCTTCGGATCAAGGTCCCTGTCGAATCAAAGAAATCGACCCGTTTCAGACTCAGACTTCCAAAAGGCACTGCTGGGAGTGCTGGGCCGCATCATTAGATGGTTGTCGTCATCATATTGCACAAGCGCCAATATCATTCTTTCCGAAAGGTGGCCCCTGTCTTTTCTCTTGGGGTTGAATTTAACTGCTTATCCACGCGAATAGAACACGAAATTAGATGGGTTGATGGGTTCGAGGATGGTCAACTTTTCTCTTGTTTGATGGGTTGCGATTTTTTTTTAGGATAAATTGATGGGTTGGCTTGCGAGTTGCAACAACAGGAAAAGAACACGAAATTAAATCATCCTGATTGACACGGTTTGCTGACCCAAAAAGAGAGAAACGTTGGGTCAGTTATGAAGCCCAGCTTCAGAAAGCTGTTAGGCTGCGCTTGTCCGCAATCGGAGGCCTAGCTATCATAACTTGAGGTCCAGCCCATTCAGTCCAGTTGTCTCATCAAAAGAAGACCCATAAAATGTTCTAAAGAAAAAAGAAGACCCATAAAATTATTCTGCGATCCAAAACGAGATTACGCGAATGGTTCTGACGCTGACGTTGCTCCACCTGTGCCTCCTGGAATGTGGAATGGTCGATTCCAGTTGGACTGGATTATCTCCATTTTCGTCCAGGACGTTCACCCGTTTGCAGGCAATAAACAGGAGGGGTTCCTCCCGTCGCTGCCACGCGCCTTCGAAGGGGATCGAAGCCGGATAACGTTTTGGATCGTTCGTATTATCCTCCCTCAGCGCATGGGCGAAACCACAGTCCAGAGACGTGGCGCAGACAAGCGCCGCCACGCCGGCCATATGCCAAACCGTATTTCCTGTATCCCAGCACGGCATCGGTTGCATCGTCGTCTGTTACTCGATCACCGCTCACTATCCTTCTCCTCCCGCGACGCGGCGCGTCGCTGTCGAGATAAAAATGGCCTCAAGAACGATAAGCGTGTGCGCGTAGCCTGCAGGGCATCGCTGAGCTGGGGTGCAACTGTTTAGAAGTGCCGGCACGAAAGCTCTCCGTTTGGCATCCGATCTGGGTGCGTGCGCTGTCACTGCATTGCTGCAAGATGTCGGTTTTGTTTCGCTTTAATTTGTTTGGGAAGATTTGCGCGAAAGCACTCTTCACAAAAGCACTAGGTTTTGCTGGAGAGCACTCTTCAATTGTGTTATTTGCCAAAAAGCACTTAAGCTAATATAATAATGTACGAGAGAGAGAATTGTTTAAATGACCAAACTCCACCCTCCCTAACATGGTGGATGTTACATATTTTGTTGTGCCATATGAACTTATATGTGGCTGAAAGTGACTGAATCATATTTTGTTGTGCTACTGTTTGCACAAATACGACTAAAGTTATTTTGTTTGGCTATTACTTGCACAAACATGGATAAACTTATTTTGTTGTGCTACTGTTTGCACAAATATGACCATGTGTGGGTAGGACCATATGCTATATGAACTTGAAATTGATACGATAAATCTCTGTTGTTTAATTGTCTTATACTTAACTAGTTACTAGTTGATGAAATCATAAAGTGAAACTGTCGGTGTATCTGGGATCGGGGTCCCCATACCGTCTACTATACTAGCGCAAACCGCAGAAGCTCAGCAAGATGTCAAAGCCAAGAGCTAGAAGACAAAATCCTTGCGTGCATGTAAGGAATCTTTTCTCTCTCTCGCTTGGTGGCTTACGGGAGAAGGGAAAGGGGAGGCCAAGGCAACTCCCAACCTCCAACCACACGCATTTATTTTCCTTGTACCGCTCAATATGGGGATTCCCTCTTGACATATAAAAAAGGAGGCCCTGGGACAAGCAAGGGGCGGCCACTCTCTTACGAGAGGAGGCCATGCTCTTCTTCTTCCTCTAGATAGAGCCCCCATTGGAGCCTCTCCTAAGCTCCACCCTCAAAAAAGAGACAACAAGCAATACACACAAGCAGGACGTAAGGTATTACGCATCCTTGCGGCCCGAACTTGGGTAAACCTTCTGCGTTCTTCGTTTGTTCATCTTCCGCGCTAGACGAAGTAAATCCGACCTTCCCGATCCTATACGAAGGGAGCTTTGACAGACCCCTATTTGAAGGTGTACTGACACACCGACAGAAACAAAGTCATATACAAGCTTGGAGGGAGCGGTAAGCAAGAGCTTGTTTTCACGGGAAACGGCTCTGAATAATTGCAAACTGCGAACCAATAACCCGCAGCAGATAAAGAATGACACCAAACATAGTACTGTAGCTCGAGGTAATCGGTTCACTCGCTACGTCTCCAGTGACGTGTTAAGTTTCTACCACAAGCTAGGACGAAAGACTAACTAGGAATGGCGTCAACGGAAAGAAAAATGCAACCCCCGGTAAACCGATGAGACCATCCATCCAGGTGTGCGCGACGCGACGGCTACCTTCCACTGGCGCTCGTCCACGGACGAAAAGCATCAGCGTCTCCGAAAAGGAGAGACCGAAAAGGGCACGGCCCCTTACGTGGCGCCGAGGCGATAATTGCCGTCCCGATCAAGCCCAATCGCGGCCGGAGAATCTCCCAAGAGATCACCGAACCTGCCGCCACGGAACAGGTGTCAGCGGCGCAAACCTCCCCTCGCAAACGTGATTTCCCCTGTTGTTGTCGCCACTTTTCTTTTCTCCGGGTCGTAGCATGGACGCGCGCCTCGTGTCGCCGTGACGAGGCAGCGGCGTGTTTTGTTGGTTGACTCGATACTGCTGCACGGCTCACCCACCAGCAAGGCAAAGGCCAGACTTTTCGGCAACCAACCAAGCCGGCAGGAGGCGACACCAAAGAGTGCTATGATTAATTGTTAACACTCGGATTTTTAGCGTGTGAGCGTATTGTATTGTATGCTGATGCCGAACCGTGTCGTCGTCGTTCCGGGTGTTCTTCTACTCGGAAGCCGAATTTAAAACTTTGAGCTTTTCGTCGCAAACGGCATGAAAGGAACATTCATCCCGGCCCTTTTATATTCGAAGGTTTGCGCGTCCGTTTCCACATGTTTGCACAATCATATAGTGGTCAAATTAAACCGTAGAACACGAAAACGAACGGGCAAATCGCAGTTTGGTCAGCAGAGGAAGCGGAATTTGGCACTGGGTTATAATTACAGTTCTTCAGACGCTCGAGAAAGTTTCTTCGAACGTCTAGGATTACATGTGCTTTTGCTTTCCTTTTGTGGGAAAAGGGCGGGCTGATCTGTCCTAGTAGTACCAAGATTGCAGATGCCCAGAAAAAAAAAACGAAATAATCCTTTCTGCTGTAATAAGCAGTTCCGCAAGCATGTCGCAGTGTTTGTTCGATCTTTGCCGCTTCTGTATCCGATCCTTGTAGATGTGTCGAGGCGAAATTTTTAGTTTGGCAGGGCGTGAGAAGTCTCCCAGGAAGTAACCAAACCAAGAACGGCTAGTCTCCGGTGGCGGCTCCTCCATTGGTCAGGACCTCTGGCGCCGCCTGAGATTGACGACGACGACGCTGACGTTATCCGCGGTCTGGCGCGCCAGCGCAAGCTTGGTGAGCAGGATTGCCGCATCGGCGCACGCCTTGTCCTCGGCGGCCTCGCCGTCGCTGTCGTCGGAGTTGGCGCCGTCGCCGGACCCGGCCTCGTCCTCGCCGCTGCTGCCGCTGCTCTGCCTGGGGCTGAGGTTGGAGGTCGGGCTCCCCTGCTCCGCCGCGCCACGCGGTGGCGCCGGCCTGCTCCGGAGGCATGCGCGCACGACGTTGCAGGCCACCTCGTTGCTGACCACGTCCCAGAGGCCGTCGCTGGCCAGGATGAGGAACTCGTCCTCGCCGTCGTTCCGCTCCACCACGCGCACCTCCGGGTCGGAGATCACGAACGGCTTGAGGTAGCTGTCGCCGATGGCGCGCGACATGGCCAGCATGCCGAACACGCGCGCGCCGTCCCAGAAGATGACGCGGCCGCCCGCCGCTTGGATCCGCTCCAGCTCGTCGGGACGGTCCGGCTGAAATCAAACGACAGAGATTTTCTCTGTTTAGAACAACATATAGTTCGAATTTCGCAGTGTAATAATATCCTAAAAGATGGTATGGTTAGCTCTATTTTACAGTTTGCCGTGGAAGAAGTGTTTGTTGCATAAAATACCTTGTGGTCAGATGAGAGCGGGATGGCGGCGCCGCCGCTGCACAGGACCGCCCGGCTGTCTCCCGCGTTGGCGACGACGAGGTGGCGGGGGCCGACGACGGTGACGACGGCCGTGGACCCCACGTGGTCGCACTTGGGCAGCTGCATCTCGCACCGGCAGGTGGGAGGCGCCGAGCCGGCGTTCCGCCTAGAACCGACCGCCTCGGCGTCCATCCGCGCGTAGCTCTTCTCCATGACGCGCCTCCACCGTGCGGCCTCGTCGCCGGCGCCCGCGGCGGCGGCGGTCGCCTCCTCCGCCACGATCTCGTGCATCCGCTCCCCGCACGACGTCGCGACCTACATGCACATGCAACCAATCAGTCAAGACACACCCGGCGCGGAGTGAGATCAAAACAGGCGGCCGGCGCGCGAATCCGGCTTCTGCCGGTGAACCGGATCGAGCAAGCGGCACTTACGTGGGAGCACCCATGGCCGTCGAAGACCGCGAAGAAATGGTGGCCGTCGAGGAAGCCCGGGCGCGCGGACACCGTGTCCTCCATGTCCCGGCGCCGCCCGCACACCGACGTGACGCCGTACGTCGGCGCCGGCCAGCTTGACCCTTCGTCGTCCTCGTCGTTCTCCAGCCTCGGCCGCTTCTTCGCGGGCCCGTCCTCGGCGACCACCCTCAGCCGGCGGATCTCCATCCTGCGCCGCCGCGCCGCGCGGCTGCCCGCGTCGCACTCCGCCTGCTTCCTATCCGACGCTGCGGCCACCTCGCAGCAGATCTCGGCCATCCAACAGGAAACAACGACTTCGCGGCGAAACCTCTCGGTCCGACGATGGATTGCCTTCCTATCCGCACCGCACCGCAGGAGAGGAGAAATGTTGGCTTCTCTGTGTGTTTCCGGTGGCGGGGTCTGGTTTGCTGAGAGCGAGAGGGGGGCTGGGCTAGTTGTACAAGTGGTGGTGGCGTCGCGATATAAAAGCCGGGGGCCGGCCACGCGCCTCCCGTACAGTTGTGCGATGCAGGCGAGGCCGTCGGATCCGCTCCACGTGACGCGCGCCCGTGGACGGTACGTGCCCCCGGGACGCGTGTCGATCGCCCGCGCGGCCACCAGGCGGAGCGGAGCTGGGGCGCCCCACCGCGTGACACGAGTTACGCGAGGCCTTCTTGGGGGTGTTTGGTGTTCGGCGCGGGGGAGGGCGGTGGGGCGCGACACGTACGCTGCCTCAGCGGCACGTTGGTTGTGTGGGCGGGTGGAGGAGGGACCGGGTCTACGTGGTTGACGCATCCTGCCGCCGTGGAGGGATAAGCGCGAGGTCGGCAGGGAGGCAAGGGGGCGGAGACACGTGGAGGCCTGGGGCGGTGTGCGGGCTACGTACAGCTAGACGGCTCGCGGCTCGTTTCAGTCATCCAGCTCGGCTCGGTCCGGAGATGCTTCCAATTTTCGTTGTTTTAATTTGACTGCGACTATATTTTACCCGTATCTGTAAACTGACCCCGTTCATTGGTGCGCTGCTGCCTCCTACAGTCCACTTACTCCTCCTATGTGTCCTATACGGTTTCTTTACTGGACGACAGTGAAGTGCAACCACGCGCTTCCGTTCATGCAAAATTCAAAGAGTGTACAAACAAACTCTTTCATGTATAAAGAGTTGCCAAATGGGGCTAGCAAAGCTACTGTTCCGTACGCAACCATCTCCGCACGCGAACCATGTGAGTTTGGCGTCGACCTGTCGCTGTGAAATTAACCAGCGTCCCTGTCCGGGTGGCAAAGCATATATTGCCATGTCAGTACAGTACGTGCTCACTCAAAGCCTGAGTCAAGAAGATAAGTTGGCGCAGATACATTGCCATTGTATTGATCAGTATATATAGTACATCTCAGGTTAGGATTACAACAGAATATCTAATCTAAGCAGATAGCAACAGATCGCAACCAACAACGATTCATCTCTATCTATCTACGTCTCTGTACTTATCTCCAGAATATTTCCTGATCAGGATATGTTCGGTTAACACCCTCCCGCAATGTCAACCTGCAGCCACGAGGTTGATATTGGAACGAACTCTGTCCAACATCTGTTTAGTCGCTGGCTTCGTGAAGATATCAGCAACTTGATCGCCTGATGAGATGAAACGAACTTCTAAGGCTCCTAGTGCCACCTTTTCTCTCGACAAAATGAAAGTCCACTTCGATGTGCTTTGTACGCCCATGAAACACAGGATTAGCACTCAAATAGGTAGCACCGAGATTGTCGCACCATAGTACTGGAGCTCTTGCCTGTGAAATACAGAGTTCCCTAAGTAACGACCGTATCCAAGTGGCTTCGGCTGTCCCATTCGCTAAAGCTTTATACTCAGCTTCCGTAGAAGAACGGGATACTGTAGGTTGTTTTCGAGCGCTCCATGAAATCAAGTTTGGACCAAAGAAAACTGCAAAGCCACCTGTAGACCGACGATCATCTACACACCCAGCCCAGTCGGCATCGGTGAACACACCGAGTAGAGTAGATGCAAAACTTCGAAGTTCAGGCTCGTGGCTATTGTACCTTTGACAAAACGAAGAATTCTTTTCACTGCCTCCCAATGTATATCTGTTGGCTGGGATAAGAATTGGCTAACCTTGTTGACCGCAAATGAAAGGTCTGGTCTAGTCGGGGTAAGGTACTGAAGGGCACCTACAGTGCTCCGATATGTTAATGCGTCCTTTTCTCCAAGCTTAGTACCACCATGTCGAGACAACTTCTCTTGAACACACATCGGTGTTGAGACAGGCTTACAGTTCTCCATATGTGTGCGACGAAGAATATCTAGTGCATACTTCTTCCGAGACAGAATCATCCCCCAGAAATGGAAGCCACCTCAATACCGAGAAAGTACGACAGAGGACCAAGGTCCTTGACAGGAAAAGAAGTGGCCAACTGTTTAAGAAGACGGCGAGTGGCAGCAGGCGACGAGCTGATAATGACAATATCGTCGACATAGACCAACATGTAGATGGTTGTGTGAGACGTATGGAGAATAAACAGAGAGGTGTCAGCAGCGGAAGAAACAAAACCCAGTTGATGAAGTGTGTCACTAAGCCGAGAATACCATGCCCTGGAGACTGCTTGAGACCATAAATCGAACGATTTAGCTTGCAAACAAAGTTTGGTCGAGATGGATCATGAAACCCAGGTGGTTGCTGCATGTAAGCACTCTCATTCAGAAAACCATGAAGGAATGCATTACTGATATCAATCTGCCGCAAATCCCAGCCTTTAGATAGAGCAATGGACAGAACAAGGCGTACAGTGGCGGGTTTAACAACCGGGCTGAACGTCTCCATGTAATCAATCCCATACTGTTGTGTGAAGCCACGTGCAACAAGCCTAGCTTTATATTTGTTGATAGAACCATCAGGATTGTGCTTGACCTTGAATACCCATTTACAACCAATGATGTTCTGACCAGCAGGTTTAGGAACTAAAGACCAGGTGTTGGTTTGTTGCAACGCAGTGAACTCACTTTCCATAGCAGCGCGCCATTTTTCATCAGCAAGCGCCTCCTTATGGGAAGAAGGAGCTGCAAAGAAACCGCGACGATGAGGATCATACCGGATGGTGCCATCGGTTGGAATGCGTGGCTTGGTGATGTTGTCGCGCAGCCGTGTGACCATCGGATGTGATGGTGGAGGCTCCAGGGCACCGGTCGGGGAAGCTGCTGGTGGAGCGCTAGCAGTTGCTTGTGAAGAAGCCGGCACCGGAGCTGGAGGGCACGGCGCACCCGAAGATTGGCCGACAACGGGAGAGCACTCGTGGTGTCGTCCTGAGCTGGTACAGTCGATGATGGGCCGTGTGCGGGAGACGTGTCTCGTAGTGGCAGGAACCGCAGCGTCACAAGCCGGGCTTGATGTCACGGGCGACGGGGTGGGAGCAGCAGAAGATGACGTTGTCGGACGAGGAACAGGAGCACCTGAAACATTCAGAGAGCTGCTCGCAGCTGGAGCGTCGACGCCAAAAACTCAAGATTATAATTACGCATATGATCAATCTGCACAACCGGCTCGGTAGAAGGATAAGTGGAGGAGAAGGGAGTAGAGGAGGCTGCAGTAGAATCATTGGAAAAAGGAAAAACAGTTTCATCGAACACGACGTCCCGTAGAGCGATCTAAGCATTTGTATCCTTTGTGCATGGAACTGTAGCCGAGGAAGACACACTGCATCGAGCGAAAAGAGAGCTTGTGGTTGTTATAGGGACGCAGGTTCGGCCAGCACGCACAGCCAAAAGCTCGAAGAAAGGAGTAGTTAGGTTTTTCCTGAAGAAGAGTTTCAATAGGCGTGGAGTGTTGCAGAGTTTTAGTGGGCATTCGATTAATAAGATAGCATGCAGTGATGAAAGCTTCATCCCAAAAACGGACAGGAAGTGAGGAATGAGCAAGCAGAGCGATGCCGGTCTCTACTATGTGCCGGTGCTTCCTCTCAGCGATGCCATTCTGCTGAGAGGTGTGGGGGCAAGAAACACGATGTTGAATGCCCTGAGCAGCTAGATTACGAGAGAGACGACGATACTCGCCACCCCAATCCGACTGGAAGACACGAATCTTGGCATTAAGGAGGCGTTCTACATGTTTCTGGAATAGATGAAATGCATGTTCAACATCAGATTTTCGTTTAAGCAAATAAATCCAAGTAAAGCGACTGAAATCATCCAAGAAACTAACATAGTACTTGAAACCACCAACTGAAGTAATCGCGGGACCCCACACATCCGAGTGAACGAGTTCAAGCGGAGAAGTGGTTACATGAACTGAATTATTGAAAGGCAACTGGTGAACCTTTGCACGCTGGCAATCACCACACACAAACGACTCACGACGAGGTGCACATGCTAATTTATTAGACCTAATGATGGACTCAACAACACTGGACGACGGATGGCCAAGCCTGCGATGCCACAAATCCTGGGATGTGGTGACACTGGAGAGAGCCTGACGACGTGACATGGTGGAGCGAAGGAAAGAGCATGGCACCGGGTAGAGACCATTGTGGCTTCTACCGTGCAGTAGGGTTTTCCTCGTTGCTTGATCCTTAACACAAAAGAAATTGGGGTGAAATTCGGCAAAGGCCTGATTATCGGACACAAGTTTATGAACAGATAAAAGATTCTGGCTAATGCGAGGAACATGCAAAATATTACGTAGGTAAAGGGGTCGAGATGAGCCAGGTAGAACAGAATGACCAATATGCGAAATTGTCAAACCTGAGCCGTTGGCGACCTGGACGTTATCCTTGCCGGTGTAGCGCTCATGCACGTTCGAGCGATCGAGGTCACTCGTCGGGTGGTCGGTGGCCCCGCTATTAGCGAGCCGTAGGGGTCGACGTGGTATGCCGCCGCCGCATTGCCGGAGCGGTCTCGATTGTCTTCAGGCTGGAACGCGTGGTTGAAGCGCCGACGGCAACGCAAGGCATCATGCCCATACTTGTGGCAGACCTGGCAGGTAGGTTTCGAGCCGGTACCACCACGGCCATAGCCACCACGGCCGCTACGCCCTTGGCCGCCGCCGCGTCCCTGGCCGCCACGGCCAAAAGCACCACGGCCGCCGCCGCGGTGACCGTCGGGCTGGTTGCGAGCGGCGTTGTTGGCGGAGGACTGGATCTCGGGAGAGGCAGTGTTGCGTTCGTAGCGGATCTCGGCACCGATGAGCTGGGCGTAGAATTTGTTGAGGCTGATGGCGTCGTCGCGCGCCGTGATGGAGGCGACAAGGGACTCGAACTCGGCCCCAAGCCCGGCGAGCATGTAACCGAGAACCTCCTCATCGGTGAGAGGATGGCCGACAGAAGCCATGGTGTCAGCAAGGGTCTTCATCTTCTGGAAGTACGCGGCCGCCGTCATGCCAGCCTTCTTGGTGTTGGAGAGTTGGTAGCGCAGCTGCATGATCTGGGCACGATTTTGCGCCGAGAACATGGCGTGGAGCGCCGACCAAACCTCGCGCGCGGTGGTGTACTGAGTCATCTGACCCAGCATGTCCTCGTTCATGGATGAGACGAGGGCGCTCAAGACGAGCTGATCCTGCGTATACCAGCGCAGGTAGGCGGGATTCGGGACCTGCCGTGCGGAGTCGCCAGTGCCCTCGGTGATGAACTGAGACGGCGCGGAGACGGAGCCGTCGACATACCCGAAGAGCTGCTGCGCACGCAGCACCGGTGCCGCCTGGGCCTTCCAGAGGAAAAAGTTCTCCCTGGAGAGACGCACAGTGATAGCGCTCCCAATGGAGGGAACAGGGATGCTCGGAGATGACGAGCTGATCGCGCCTGCGGAGGTGGAGATGACGGAGAGGCTGGTCGTCATGGTGGGTGGGTGGGAAATTGGATTGGATCTTGGCTCTGGTACCAAGTCAAGAAGATAAGTTGGCGCAGATACATTGCCATTGTATTGATCAGTATATATAGTACATCTCAGGTTAGGATTACAACAGAATATCTAATCTAAGCAGATAGCAACAGATCGCAACCAACAACGATTCATCTCTATCTATCTACGTCTCTGTACTTATCTCCAGAATATTTCCTGATCAGGATATGTTCGGTTAACAGCCTGAAACCCGAGCACGTACGCACGGGAAAGAACTCACATGGGGAGTCAGTAATCACATTCACATTCACATCGCGAATGCCACACGTGTTAGGCTGGAGCGTTTGCTCCGTAAGCAGGACAGACAGGCAGACACTGCAGGGAATCGGGCAGATTGCGCGGCGATGAGTGACTGTACTCCATCGAAAAATCAGTGTCCTGCGATCCAGCGGAGCTACACACATTCGAATAATGGTGTACGCCGCCGCCCGTTGCCGTAGGCGACATGCGGCGAATCGCGTGTGCGGACAACAGCGGCAGGCACACCACACGATCTGAGCACGATCTGAGGGTGCGTTCGTTTCCAGCCATCTAATTTTTAGAGGGTCACATCAAAGATAATTTTGTCATTTTGAGAGTACTTAAATAAAGTCTCAATCTCAAAACTAATTGCAGACTCTCTATCTAATTCGCGAGACGAATCCAACGAGTGTAATTAAGGTATCCAGCCATCTAATTTTTAGAGGGTCACATCAAAGAGAATTTTGTCATTTTGGAGTACTTAAATAAAGTCTAATCTCAAAACTAATTGCAGACTCCCTATCTAATTCGCGAGACTGAATCCAACGAGTGTAATTAAGGTATGATTAGAAGATGTTTACTGTAGCATCACTGTAGCAAAACATAGATTAATTATGACCATTAGATTCGTCTCGCAAATTAGAGGGGTCGTGACATAGGTTTTGTCATTAAATTAATAAAAATAAGTATTAAATAAGTAAGATTCTCTTTGATGCTGATCCGTCTAATTTTTAGAGGCCTAAAAACGAACGGGCCCTGAATCACTCCTCCTTTTTTTCTAATAATATCCTTGCTCTATCTACTTTAAGATAAAAGTCGATCTCGGTGAACTGAACCTTGCACGGCCCTCAGCACCGGCGTCAAGTACAGTGTATACGTACAACTCGTGTGTGTTCGCGGGCTAGATTTTTCTGCGCAAGTTGCAGCTAGCCCACCCCTAGCCCACCACGTCATGGTCCCTACGCGGTACGTACGCACTGGCACGGGCCACGTCGCCAAAGGGCCTTGATAATTCCGGCACTTGCTCGACCCTGTCCGTCTTCTCTCTTGCCAGACGCAGCGGCACGTACCCGGTTCACTGGTTCGGCGCCTCGCGCACCGCTCCTGCGCGCGCCCAGGCAGACACCTGGTCCGGCCTGCCGGCTGGATATTTTCTCCCCGTGTGATTGGCCGCGACGCAAGGGTAAATAAATATCTGCACGCTTCTTTTTTTGTTGCGGCTAGTTTATTTTCGGGAAAATTCCCTGGAGGCCATCAAAAAATTTTCAGTTTCCTTAGTGGCCATCAAAAGTTTTCAATTTACCTAGTGGCCATCAAAATTTTTTTGCTTTCCTTGGTGGCCACCTTTTGCCATTTTATATATAACGGTGTCAACTTTTAGGGGAAAAGACAATTTTACCCTTGATGCATTTTTTTACAAGAGTATTCATCCACGTAATATTAGACAAGAGAAAATACCATATAATTTTTAAAGATTATTCAACACCATAATATTTGACAAGAGAACAAGAATTTCATATAAGTTTACCAAACAAGTTTTCATATAACCTTAGCTTGACATCAAGTTTGCAGTCAAGTCTGTGCCACCAAATGCCACTATAAGACATATATATGTACACCAAAAGCCACTATAAGGCATATATATGTACACCAAAAGCCACTATTAAGGCATATGTACACCAAAAGCATCACAGTCATACGTACAATTTCTACTTAGATGTCACAAAACAACAGTACAGAATCATATTATAAGCTAAGCCTTCTTTTATTTCTAGTGGCCATCGACGGGCTTGTATGTTCAAACTTTTTACTCCTTGTGCCCATTGCAGGACTATCATGGGGAACATTAGGGGTCACCTTCTTCACCATTCCTTTGATCTGCTTGCCACTTTGAAGTTTCTTATTTGCATCCTTAGTCTCCTTTGCCTCTTTCTTCTTTGTATACTTGTCAACAGTAGGATGTGATTCACTAGTAGTTGAAAGTGGATAATCAATAAAAAGTGATAGTGGTTGATTTGATCCACCGCCAGATTTGCATCTATAAATTGCAACATGTATTAATTTCAGTTCACAACATTCGCCGCCCGCCGCTTCCCGCTCGCCTCCGCGCCCTGCTGCCCTCGCGCGCCCAGCCGCCGCCCGCTGCTCCCCGCTCGCCTCCGCGCGCAGCCACTGCGCGACCAGCTGCAGTCGGGCACTCCGCGCCCTGCTGCCCTTCCGCGAGCACGAGCCACCTGCTCTCCCGCCTAGGCGCCCAGCTGCAGCAGCGCGCGCTCGCGCCCTGCTTCCCTCGCACGCGCGCGAGCCGCCCGCTCGCCTGCCTGCCGCTTGGAGCCGCTGCACTCCCGTAGGGTTAGGTCACGAATCCCATTCGTAAGTCCACACAGGCAAGGGCAATTTGGTTATTATCCAAAAATTCTGACAGCCTGACCCAAGTAAATTTTGATGGCCACTAGGTAAAATACAAACTTTTGATGGCCACTAAGGAAATCCAAAAAATTTGATGGCCTCTAGGGAATTTTCCCTTTATTTTCCCGGACATGTGGTTGAAAGGCAGCACGCTCTTCGCTTCTTCGGTGACACGGTGCGTCGGTAATCGGCTGACACGAAGCTGGACATCTACAGGGCGGTGGGCCGCATCGAGATCTTCTTTCTCTGTGGTGTGGCGCCATCACTCTCGTCAGCAGCTTTTCTGCGCTGAGATGTGCGGGATCGGTTTCGTAAAAGTCATTCTATCGTAATGTGGTTCACCGTCATGTATAAAGCGGACAAGTTAGAATGAGATATATCAATCGAACACACGAGGGTAGTTTATTTTTTTAATAATGGAACTCGGTTCAAGACTCTACACCCCTAGAGGTGTACATGGCTCAAAACGAGGGTAGTTTATAGTAGTCAGTAAGTAAAACACTTGATTACGACGAGGCACGACACGAATTATTCTATTCTCGCAGAAACAAACTGCAACAAGTTCGTTGCGTACCCTCGCCTATTTTTTATGCTGTGCTCGCCACGAGTCCTCCAACGAAACCCGGGATTCGGCAAAGTATCAACATGGCAACGTCCCTCTCTCTCTATCCATGCCTTGAACGATCACAGTGAAGAGCTCCTTTCATTTTTCTTTTTTTTTCGGTTGTGGAAGACGCCAAGCAAAGATACAAGTACTCCCTCCATTCCTATATATAAGTATTCCTAGAATTTTAAGAAAAAATAGTCAAAAATAAAAAGGACATGCATACCCCTCATTTTACACTTTTTCTACTAACCCATTAAATTTTATCTTATCTCGTAGGAATCGCTTACATCGTGGAACAATATTTGAATCCCTCAAATACTTACACGTAGGAATGGAGGGAGTACTTGAAATGACGCAAGTCCTTCCACCTGTCATCGTCCGCTTAAACCTGACAGCCGGCATGCAAGCTGGGGCCTGGGGGCTGCCTTGCTTCCGGACTACGACTGCGACGCAGCACGGCACCCCGCGCTGCCGGTGACCGGACGCGCGCCGCTGCCCGCCACGTAAAACCGGCACGACGGCGACAGCACGCGCGCTGCACCGCATCGCATCGCAGCCCAGCTCGGTCTCGCGCCCGCGTCAGAGTTCCGTATCCGCGCGGCGATCCGGTCAGAAGGCGCGGGCCGGGGGCCGCGCGACGTGTTCGGTGCCAGGGCCGGGACGCTCGCTGTCAGGGAGATCGCGCTGCTGGGGTCTCGGATTCGCGCACGAGATTTGTCACTTGTACTCTTCTTTCCGCATTTCCTTCTTTTCCCCCGCGCAATGAATAGATGGCGGCCCGGAAGCTTTTCGCCCCTCGCGTTGGTCCCGTCCCTCGCGACGAGCCTGCACGTCGATTTCTGCTGTCTCCGCTTTCCCGGATGCGATGGACGCGTGCAATGTCGCAGCGGCGGCATCTTGCGCTGGACGCCCGTTCCTGTTGCGCCAGGTTGGCAACCATTACAACTTCTGTCCGGCAGCAGTTGTCATCTGCGTTAGGTGCTGTTTTCTCGTGCATCCAGATTTCTCAACTGCCGTTGTCGAGCTTGGACAGCTCACATACAAGGCATTAACTCAGGTCATCCGTGCAGAACCGGTTAAGCGAATGCCAGAGGACATGAAATTGATGGAAACAAACACCCAACGTCTAGAAGGCTACTAGAAGCGATCACGGATGAAAGTAACTGACCCCAATTGCAACTGGTAGTGTAGCTGCAAGTGTCTTCACGCACTTGCCATACACAATCCATCAGAGTTGCAAGATGCAAGAGCAACCATCCATCTTCACATGTTCTTAAAAGAACTGTAACATAGGGCATCATAACTGATTTATTCATGTTAAGGTTATTTTACAAGCATCTATAGTTTGCCATGACTTGCGAGGACACAGACAGCACTATGGTCATTTCCCTATTGGTTCATGTTTGGATAAAAACCATTAACGGCCATTCCTCCATCGACCGAGACGGTCTGTCCAGTAATGTAAGAGGAACCGGGCATGCAAAGGAATGCAACCAGGCCCGATATTTCTTCAGGCTCTCCAACCCGTCCAAGCGGTGTGCGGCCCACAAGTTGGTCCACAAACCCTTTATTTTCCAGAAGCTGCGCACGAAAGAAATAATGAGAAGATATGAGTACGAGTCCACAACAGGTTGTCAACTTACTGAGCAAAATTATGATACAAAGTAACACGGATGATAAGGCAAGACCCTTACCTTTTCCGTAAGTGAAGTCCTGATGTACCATGGGGCAACAGAGTTGGTTCTTATGTTGTCCTTTGCCCATTCACATGCCAAATTCTTGGTTAACTGGTTAATGGCACCTAAACAAGACCATTAGATTGTTACAAAAGCCCAACTCACCTCTTGTTCATCATATGGTCAGGAAAAAGAAGCTTGAAATGCATCGGAGCTACAATTGTTACCTTTAGTCATAGCATATATACTTCCGCTGAACACGGCTACCATACCGGCAACTGATGATATGAAAACAATGCTGCCAGATCCGGACTGTTTTAAAAGAGGATGTGCGATTTGGCACAAGTGATATGTGGATTCAAGATTGGTGGCCATCAAAATCGAGTATTCTTCTGCAGAAAATTCAGTAGTTGATTTCCGTATGTTTGTCCCCACATTGTTTACCTACAAGGTGTCACAACTCAAGATCAAATGATAAAGGCCACACAAACCAACATGAAACATTAACATTGTCGAATGAGCATACTTCTTACACGTATATTGCAGAAACAAAAGAAGAGAGAAAGTAAACATGGAACTGAAATAGCAGGTCATCCTTGTAACCTGATGAGGCAATCAGTTTCTATTGTCTAGATTCTAGAGCACTCTGAGCTAAATTTGATCTTATGGAACTAGCGAGTGCAGATCTCGAAGGGAAATATCCAACAACACACTCCAAAATTTTACCACCAGTTTCATAAAAAAATTCAAATTCAAGCTTAACATGTATCTGCTACTACTTCAACTATGTTCTGCAAGAGAACACAAAACAGAACTCCTTCGAGAATTTTGATCTCAAAGGGAAATATCCAACAACACACTCCAAAATTTTACCACCAGTTTCATCAAGAACTTCAGATTCAAGATTAACATGTATCTGACCATTAATTCAACTATGCTCTGTCGGAGAACACAAAACAAAACTCCTTTGAGAATTTCTTCCAGGATTTGCATATCTTTTTTCAATAATACAAAATGCAGCGTGTCATTAAGACTTTCTTGGCACAATAGCCCGTTAAGATATAAGTGAAGTGAATATAGGTCCCCCAAAATTCTAAGTTTGTCTCAGTAGTGTGCCTTTAGTTATAAGAAATGCACAGAGATAGTGTGAAACCAAGCCTAATTTGTTCGGTAACTAGAGATAAACTTGGCGATTTTCTCTAACACAAATGTTAGTTTATTCATGTAGACATCATGTTAAACTAACTTTCCAACTTCACAGCAGTTTCGTTTTTTCTCGAACAACTTCAAGGCAGTTATCAGTGTCTGGCCAACAGAGGTTCCACAACATTTCCATCTAGAAAAAGAGTTGCATAGATCTGACATGGCAAGTCAAGCCTTTGTTGAATACGATTTAAGTTAAAGGAGAATACTAACAAAGTCACATCTAATTAAATGGGATTTAAAAAAGCCTCAATTCACTTGCAGAAGTTTATAAGTTCAGGCACCAAAGGTCAAGACTAATGACTTCCTACAAACAAAAATGGACATAAAGATAGTCTCTTTTTATATGTATGGTGAGGTGAAGAAAACCAAGAAATGAAACTAATAAGTCGTTTCTGCGGACGACATGGCCATTGGTTGTCCGTGCCGGAACAGTTTCCATGTGACGAACCTAAGATCATGTTTCATTCGATGGGCTTATTTGTTCCAGTGAATGTGGATTAAGGGTTTAAGGTTTTAATGTCATGTTCTAATGCGATTCATAAGCTATGATAATATAGGGCATATGAGGAACAAGATGTTGATAGTTCAACCCCTATCATTTTATTAATGGCTGGCAATTAGATCATACAAAAGGAACTATAACACTAAGCGGTTACTATCTCAACTATTACTGCAATGTATAACGGTTCCTCAACTTTGTTACCGAAATTTCAAACCTAATAATGCCATAAACTCAGACATTTAGATTGGGATTTCCCTTTCGCCAATGTGTTTCTACATGTAATCAGAAAACTCAGTATACACACACCATTTGCACGGGAGAAAGGATTAGGTCGGACTCACGAGAATGTCGAGCTTGCCGCCGAAGCGATCGGCGACCTCGCGGATCAGGCCCTCCCGCTGGTCCCGCACCGAGAGGTCGCAGACGGAGCCCGTGACGCGGAACCCCCTGGCCTCCCACTCCTTGAGGCGCTCGCCTAGCTCCTCCTCCTTCCGGGAACACGTATGCACGGTGGCCCCCAGAGCCGCCAACTCCTCCACCGTCGCACGCCTACGCAAGCACCCGCACAATCATCGTAGGTGCTTTGATGCTACGGAGATTGGATAGGTGACCTACCCGATGCCGCGGGTGCCGCCGGTGACGAGCGCCGTCTTGCCATGTAGCGCCCATCTCCCCGGCGTCCCAATCGCCGCGCTCGAGGTCTCTGCCGCCGCCATGTCGCGCTGCTCTGCTCCCGGGCCGGCTACCGTGTCCTGATGCGGAGAGGGTGGATAAGAGAGAGGATTCGAGATTGAAAAAATTCAACTCACACACCGACAGAAATGGGACCGTCAGAATTCGTAGCCCGGCAACGGCTTCCACTAGGTGGGCCATATCTCACCCTCCGCTCGTCAGAGGCACCTTGGAAGTTGTCATCGACTCATCGCTGCTGGGCTCGCGCTCGCGCCTTCTGCCCTTGGCGCTGCCGCTGCCTGTCTTCTCCGGCTGCGACTGCCGGTGACAGCTGCTTCCAGGCTCGTGCTCAACTCAGGTCACCCCAGCATCATGCAAATATTTGATTCGCTCGACTCGTCTGAATGGAAGTGATAAAACCAAACACAATTGCACGCGGATGAAAATGCCAAATAACATGGATCTTCACACATTTACAATTAACATGTACCAGAAAATAGGAAAAACACGCCACAACCTTCATATATGGTTCTGAAGATGTAAAATCAGCCATAGCCATTGATTTATTTACGTTAAGCTCTCTTAAACTATAGGCCTATTGACTTCGTTCTAGTCGCTAATTGGATAGAACCCATTGACAGTCATTCCACCGTCAACAGAAATTGTCTGTCCAGTGATGTAAGACGAACCGGGCATACATAGAAACGCAACCAGCGATGACACTTCTTCTGGCTCAGCCACACGCCTTAGTGGAGTTCGATGTATGATGCTATCCATAAATTCTTGATTTTCCAAAACCTGAAAAATATAGAAAAAAACGGTCAAAAGAAAAACTCTAGTTCGTTCTCAGGCATAGCTATCATTGTGTCTAAGTGATATCAGAGAAGGATAATTAAGGTGTGTTCAGCACTGAAGGTTATTTGGAAAGAATGTGCCTAACAGGCCATCAATCCATTTCCAGCTTCCTTGGAGTAACACCATAGCAAACTTCAGAGGAGCAAAAAAATTGGTCCTTACCTTCTCAACAAGGGAGGTTTTTGTATACCAAGGAGCCACAGAGTTGGTTCTTATGCTGTCCTTAGCCCATTCACACGCTAGGGTCTTGGCCAACTGGTTCATGGCCCCTTCAGTGTATCCAGAATAAAGATTAGCAAGCATTTCATGTGAATGACAAATAGTATAGGAAATTATGAAATAAATATATCGATTACCTTTTGTCATATTATAGATGGAGCCACTAGATACTCCAACTACTCCAGAGACTGATGATATCAAGACAATGCTTCCTGATCCAGAGGATTTGAGAAGAGGGTGTGCAAGTTGGCAAAGATGATATGCTGACTCCAGATTAGTGGCCATTATAAATGAGTAGTCATCTGCTGAATACTCAGTGGTTGGTTTTACAAAGTTTGTCCCAGCATTGTTTACCTGAATGACGAAAACAAGGGAACACTAGAAGATAGCAATCATATTCAATTTTTTTAGCAAGAACACGAGAAGATAGCAATCAGATTAAACATTCTTAGCAAATTATAACAATCTTTTCATAGTACTCTGTCCAGTTTTATAGCCTATGTTTGTCCGAACATCATATATTTAAGACAAAAGGGATAAATACATTTCTCCAAATATAAACATGACCATCCAGCAAAAGGTACTATGAATAAGATAAAATTGGATTTACGATTTTCTGATTCTCCCAATGATGTAGAGTTTTAGCTATCTGTGAAGAACTTTGAATGGAAAAATGCTTCAGTGAACACAGGGGCATATGCCCACCCAAGCTTAATTATTATGATTTAATATAAAAGCTTATATTAAACTATAATTAATAATTAAGCTATGGTGAGCACATACACTTATGCTCACAAAAGTCACTCTCCTTTGAATGCTATCCCACATGATGCTCGATGCAAATTGAAAGTTGCCTAGAGGGGGGGGGGTGAATAGGTAATTATCTAAAAACCTGAAAATCACAACACTCAAACGAAATGGTTAAAACTGCCTAGGACGGAACTTCCGTCAGGGCGCGTGGGGAAAACCTAGGGAAGCACAAGAAGAGGGAAATCTTACGATTCCGCTTCAATGGAAACCTTCATTCACCTCCTAGAAATGTTGTACCTGCAGGTATTTGATAACCACACCACACACAAGTAGATCGGGCACAAACAAGCCAAAGGGAAGAAACAAAGCACACAACAAAATACAAGGGAGACACGTGAATTTTTCACCGGAGTTCGGACCCCTTACAAAGAGGTTCCTACGTCTCCGTTGAGGAGCTCACAAAGAGCCGGGTCTCTCTCAACCCTAATCCTCTCCAAGTGACCACAAAGGTCAAACTTGTTTTTCCTCTTCTTCGCTTGATTCCTCCCTTTCCGGAGGCGAATCACAACCTTCACAAACATCCCAAGTCTCACCACAATCTTGAGAGCTCAAGGGTGACACCTAGCCAATCTAAAAGAACGAATCTCCAAGAGTAACAAGTGAAATCGAGATTGCTTACAAGTGGAAGATGTGCTCTAGATTGGGATGATGCTCTCAAGCTTGGATTTAAGATGGAGACTCTCACAAATGGCCTTGAATCTCAAGGGGAGTAGAGAGGAGTGAGAGAATGAGTTTGAGTGAGTTTAGGGAGTTTGAAAAGCACCAGCCACCGGCCTCACGAGTTGCGGCGGCTTTATATAAGAGAGGGAGAAAAAGAGCCGTTGCTAGGTCAAGATGGAGATTGACGGAACTTCAGTCGGGGACGAAACTTCTGTCATCCCTTGAATCAGTGTAGAGCAACGGTCAGGTCGGAAGTTTCGTTGAGAACAAAACTTTCGTGTGAATCTATCTCGAAAGTGACGGAACTTCCGTCAACCGACGGAACTTCTGTCAGGACTTGGTGAGCTGGGATTCGAGTCAGGTCGAAGTTCCGTTTGAAACTGAACTTCCGCCAGGATCCCTCGGGTCTTGACGGAACTTCCGTTGGTTTATGGAACTTTCGTCCCCTCTGAGCATGTTGGCTTAACTTGACTTTTTGGACTTTGGCATTTATCGGTATTTTTGGTTTCCAAGCTGTTTTAGATAACTAGAGCACATTCTTCTTTGCATGTAAGATCGTTTCACCTCTCTTGATAGTTTGGCACACCTATACTCAAAAAGCTAGAAATCTATTCTTTTAGCTCTTGCTTTTGAGTATTTGTTCCATCTTTTGTATAAGGGGTACACTTTCTCATAACGTAGGTAAATCACCTTTGATATCCTACACAGCCATTTAAGTTCACGTTTTAATTCTTTGTCATTAATCACCAAAATCCACTAAAGTACCTAGTTGCATCTTCACAAATGTTCAAACCTGAAACCACTTTTTAACTTCTGAATACTATTTGACTGATACCAAGCAATGTTCCATATATCATCTTGTCTTTGAGGTGAGCTCCAAGCCTCCCGCAGCACATAAATTTGGCTATCGAAGACTATAATTTTAGGACATTGTGTATGCTTGTTTCTTTATCAAACGGGATGAAAGCTACTTTTTGTTATACCGAGAACACGTAATGAAGCTGAAAAGCTGTACTCACGAGGATGTTGAGATTGCCGCGGAAGCGTTCGGCGACGTCGCGGACCAGGTTGTCTCGCTGCTCCCTCACGGACACGTCGCAGACAGAGCCGGTGACGCGGAATCCCTTGGCCTCCCACTCCTTGAGGCGATCGCGGAGCTCGTCCTCCTTACGCGAGCATGTGTGCACGGTCGCCCCCAGCGCCGCCAGCTCCTCTACCACCGCCCACCTGCACGAAATACGCGAGCGAGCGAGAGAGCCGTCACACACACGGACCCCTGCAGCGTCTTCTAGGGAGTGGAGCAGATGCGGAGATCAGGTAGGGAAAGGGGTCAAGGGGAGTCGTACCCGATGCCTCGGGTCCCGCCGGTGGCCAGTGCCGTCTTGCCGTGGAGTGACCACCTCCCCGGCGCGCTTATCGCCTTGCTTGAGGTCTCCGCTGCGGCCATCCCGCTACTGCTTCCGGGTTTCAAACCCACACACGGTGGGGCGATGCCAACACGGATAAAAGCAGCGAATTATGTCCACCAACCATTTTCCGTCGGACGTTCAACTGATGCCATTTCATGAGACGGTGCATTGGCCGTTGATTTTGCAATGTATGGTGACAGCAGCCATTGGACCTGTTCCCCTGGTCCACGCAACAAAAAGATAAGGCAGCGCAAGAAAAATAGATATCCCTTGTTATAGAGAAAATGTCATCTCTCTGCAACAGCAGTTCTCAATGGCCAAAAGCATTACAGTATTTGTCAAAGGCCATAACTATTTTTCTTCGCCATCGGTAAACCACAATATAAAGATACACGCGTCGTTGATGCCATGGATTTCGTGTGACAAAGCTGACTGAAAACGAATGTGTCATGGGTCTACAGCCCTACGCTGACGCAGCGTCGTATTTGTACCCTCTACAGCTCCGATCCCTGAAGATTTCACTCCATCTTGCCGCCGGCGTGAGTGAAACACGAAACTTCCGTCTTCTACGTCCAGGCATGGGTCTCAGCAGTATATTGCCCACATAACTAGTCGATGTGGGATTGTACCAACAGTTTGTTAAGGTCAAATAAGCTTTATTTCAGAGATATTCAGATATTGTGCCCATCAACATGCAGGAGCCAATACGGTCAAATGAATGTGAAATTGCACGTCATGTGTTGGTGGCGTGTATATCAGGTAAGTACTAGTACATGTTAAACAGACTAGGACTCTATCTGTAAAGGAGCTGCGTCTCCTGGCTTTCTTGCCGTGTACTTTAAGCTTCCTGAATCACGGTTGTACTCGTACATGTAATCCTTTCCTATATAAACAATAGATCGGAGCCCTGAGGGGTATCCTGCGCCAAATCTTACATGGTATTAGAGCCAAGGCCCTTTTGAAGATGTCGTCTACGACTTCTTCTTCTTCTTCCGCCTCCTCCCCTTCCACCTTCTCAACCTCGATGCAATCTACCATGGCCAGTACCTTTGCTCCAATACCCATCCACCATGCCGTGACAATTCGTCTGAACAGAACCAACTTCATCCTATGGCGCGCCCAGCTCCTCCCGTATCTCCGGAGTACGAAGCTTATGGGCTACATTGATGGATCCCTGACGGCCCCTTCCCAGCACGTCGCTGCGTCGACGGCGGCAGGCGCCGATCTTGTACCAAACCCAGCGTATGACCGGTGGTATGATCAAGACCAGCAAGTCCTTAGCGGTTTGCTATCCTCCATCAGTGAGGAGATTCTTCAAGATGTGGTTTCTGCAACCACGTCCAAGGAGGCCTGGGACACTCTCAATCGCCAATTCTCATCTGCTACAAAGGCTCGTGCTGTTCAAGTGCGTATTGAGTTGGCAACCACCAAGAAACGTGATCTTACTGCTGCTGATTACGTTCGCAAGGTTCGTGGTCTTGCTCAAGAACTCTCTGCTGTTGGTGCTCCTCTTCGTGACGATGAGACTATTGCCTATCTTCTAAGTGGTCTCGGTCCAGATTATGATTCGTTTGTGACATCTATGACCACCAAGGATAATCTCACCATGGACGATGTATATGCTTATCTCATGTCATACGAAGCTCGTCAGCAGCAATATCAGGCTGAGATGCAGCTTCACGGGAATCTCTCTGCCAATTTTGCTGGTCGTGGTTCACAACAACAACATCCGCGACAACAACAACAACATCAACGGCCGCAAAACGAGCAGTTTCGGCCTCGCGGCCCAAATCGTGGTCGTGCACAACAATCCCGTGGCTCTCCTAATTTTGGTTCTAATCAAGGTCCTTCCTCTAGTCGCCCAGAATGTCAGATTTGCAAGCGCAAGGGACATACTGCTGTGAAGTGCTGGTACAGGATGGATCCAGCGTATCAAGATGATGGTCCCTCTGTGTCACTAGCTTCCACATCATCCTACAAAGTTGATCCCAACTGGTATAGTGATACCGGTGCAACTGATCATATTACTAGTGATCTTGATCGTCTTGCAGTTCGTGAAAGGTATCATGGTGGAAAAAAAGTTCAAGTCGGCAATGGAGCAGGTTTGCAAATTCATCATATTGGTCATTGTTCAATTAATACTGCTACCCGTCCCCTTGCTCTAAACAATGTTCTTCATGTTCCCGCTATTTCTAAGAATCTTCTTTCTGTTCACAAAATTTCACGTGATAATGACGTTTTCTTTGAATTCCATCCTTACCATTATTTTATCAAGGATCGGGAGACACGACGCCGGCTTCTGGAAGGGCGATGTGAATCTGGTCTCTATCCCATTACTCCTTCAGATGTTGATACCCTCAAGCAGGCTCTTGTTGGTGTCACAGTTAGCAAGGAACAATGGCATGCTAGGCTTGGTCATCCTTCTTCTCAAGTAGTGCAATCCGTTTTACGGGTTAATAAACTCCCTTTTTCTAGTGCGTCCAATGTATCAGTGTGTAATGCGTGTCAGTTAGCCAAAAGTCATCAACTCCCATACTCTAATTCTATTCACGTGTCCGCTGCTCCTCTAGAACTTATTTTCACTGATGTATGGGGTCCAGCACCTCAATCTGTTGGGGGCTTCAAATACTATATTAGTTTTATTGATGATTTCAGTAAATTCTCTTGGATTTACCTCATGCATGATCGCACTGAAGCGCCTCGTATTTTTCTCCAATTTCAATCGCATGTCGAACGTCTTCTTGATAGAAAGATTAAGTGTGTCCAGTCGGATTGGGGAGGGGAGTATCAAAAGATTCATAATAAATTTTTTCGCTCTCTTGGCATTGCCCATCGTGTTTCTTGCCCTCATACTCATCAACAAAATGGGTCTGCCGAACGGAAGCATCGTCACATTGTTGAAACTGGTCTAGCACTCTTAGCTCACGCGTTTATTCCCCTAAAATTTTGGGATGAGGCTTTTGTTACAGGAACATATCTTATTAATCGCATGCCTACACGTGTCCTTGATAACACATCTCCTCTTGAGCGTCTTTTCAAAACCCCACCCAATTATGCTATGCTTAAAATTTTTGGGTGTGCATGTTGGCCTAACCTACGTCCTTACAACAAACACAAGCTATCTTTTCGATCCAAAGAGTGTGTTTTCCTAGGCTATAGCTCCTTACACAAAGGGTATAAATGCTTGGATATTGAATCAGGGCGTGTGTATATTTCTCGAGATGTGATTTTTGATGAAACTATTTTCCCCTTTTCTAGATCCTCATCTTCCTCTCATGCTTCTGTTCCTTCACCTTCCTTGTCAATGGACGATAGCAGCTATTTTTTGAATAATGGTCGTGTGCATGTATTTGCCCCTACTAATGTTTGTGATGCAGAAAATGATAATGTTCACCTACCTCCTGAAACTGCTACTGGAATGCAGCAGCAATCTTCCACGGTGTCTCCACCTCATACAGAGCCGCTGCTTTCAGATTCTGTAGTATTCTCGCCCTCTCGACAGCAGCCATTGCATCATGAAGCCACATTGACATCAGAACTGGAAGCGGGTGTTTCACATACTAGTCTTCTTGAGAACGAGCTACCGTCCTCATTGACCCAATCAGAATCCTCAACAGAACCTGATATTGTGGAGATGGCTGCACCTGTTGCTGACACTACTGCTACTGGTCATACATATGGTACTCGACTCAAGAATAATATTCGTTGCCCTAAGGTACGAACTGATGGCACCGTTACATACTCTGCAATTCTTACTGAGTCTGAACCATCTTCTCATATAGAAGCTCTACTTCATCCTCTTTGGCACAAGGCAATGGATGATGAATTTCATGCACTTCTCAAAAATAATACATGGCATTTAGTTCCTCCTCGATCTGGTATCAATATTATTGATTGCAAGTGGGTCTTTAAGCTTAAGAGGAAACCTGATGGTTCGGTGGATAGGTATAAAGCTCGTCTTGTTGCTAAGGGGTTTAAGCAACGTTTTGGTATTGATTATGGTGATACTTTTAGTCCTGTTGTTAAACCAACAACCATACGAGTTTTGTTGTCTCTTGCTGTGTGCCATGGTTGGAGCATGAGACAAATAGATATTCATAATGCTTTTCTTCATGGTTTTCTTGATGAAGATGTCTACATGCGGCAACCACCTGGTTATGTTGACAATGCTCATCCTCATTATCTTTGCAAGCTGGATAAATCTCTCTATGGTTTAAAACAAGCTCCTCGTGCCTGGTTTGCAAGGCTAAGCACCAAGTTGATACAGCTTGGTTTTCGAGCTTCAAAAGCAGATGTGTCCTTATTTATATTTAATCAGGGAGGGCTTCAGATGTATGTGCTTATATATGTTGATGACATTATTATCATCAGTTCTTCATCCAAGTCTACGGATAAGTTGCTTATTCAACTTCAAAGTGATTTTGTTGTTAAAGATCTTGGAGTTCTTAGCTATTTTCTTGGTATTGAGGTGCATTGTACTCCTGGTGGTCTTATTCTTACACAACACAAATATATTCAAGATCTTTTACGTCGCTCTAATATGCATGATGCAAAGAGTGTCGTGACTCCTATGGTGATTTCAGAGAAATTGTCCTTACATGATGGTGATCCACTGTCTGCTGAAGATGTTACTCGGTACAGGAGTATTGTTGGCGCGCTTCAATATTTATCATTGACAAGACCGGATATTTCATTTTCTGTCAACAAGGTTTGTCAATTTTTGTCAGCTCCAACGTCATCACATTGGGCTGCTGTGAAACGAATTCTTCGCTATCTCAAAGGCACTTCCTCTCTTGGCCTATGCTTTACCAAATCAGGTTTCTCCTTGTTGAGCGCATTTTCCGATGCTGATTGGGCTGGCAACTGTGATGATCGTCGAAGTACTGGTGGCTTTGCTATTTTTCTTGGCCCTAATCTGGTTTCCTGGAGCTCTCGCAAGCAGCCAACTGTGTCACGTTCGAGCACAGAGGCTGAGTATAAAGCTGTTGCTAATGCAACTGCTGAACTAATTTGGATTCAAGTGTTGCTTCGTGAGCTCGGTGTTCATCAATTTCGGTCTCCAACGCTTTGGTGTGACAATATCGGTGCGACTTATCTGTCTGCAAATCCTGTTTTTCATGCACGTACCAAGCATATTGAGGTGGACTATCACTTTGTTCGTGAGCGAGTTGCTTCAAAGGAACTTGATATCAGGTTTGTCTCTTCTAAGGATCAGGTGGCCGACATCATGACAAAGTCTTTACCACCATTATTATTTGATAAGTTTAGAAGCAATCTGAATCTTGCTGCACTTAGTTCAGATTGAGGGAGGGTGTTAAACAGACTAGGACTCTATCTGTAAAGGAGCTGCGTCTCCTGGCTTTCTTGCCGTGTACTTTAAGCTTCCTGAATCACGGTTGTACTCGTACATGTAATCCTTTCCTATATAAACAATAGATCGGAGCCCTGAGGGGTATCCTGCGCCAAATCTTAC
>JAUNZO010000420.1:0-111511 GCA_031894775.1 Chloris gayana
ACCAAAATATAAATCACTTGTACAAAATTGTTGAAAATTAACCTTTGAAAAGCAACCTCGAAGCATAATGATTTATAGCAACCTCCAAAGGTTTCGTGGCCACGTTTGCTCCAGCGGTTTGCTGGCCGAGAGTCCTAGAACGCGGCTGGCACAGTCACCATGCATCAACAAATAGAAAAATTTTGTCTTGGTTTGCTCTTTTAAACTAATCAAGTTGATGTGGAAATAGGAGAGTTAGCGTATGACATGATTGGGCTTCCCTGACCTCATCTAAAGCGTAGCTGCGGTCGTGTTGCACCTTGTTGGACTGTCCCTCCTCATGAAGGTTGAAATTTGAGGTCCAACAATTCAGACTTCCAGGCCACAAGTTCAGTTTTTTTGGTTCATTGATTTGGATGAAATCAATGGTGGATATTGCCCCACATTTGATATACATGTGGGATAAAAATCTAGCCTTCATTCCAGAGCATTCCTCTGCCTCTTGGGAGTCCAGAACACACATACACACAAGCACACAAGAAAGAGAGAAGAGAGGAACAAGGACTTATGGAACTACTTTGCTACAAAAATTTGTGTATAATTGAGTTATAGTTTGAGAGTTATGAACTGATTACCGAGAGGGACAAATTTTTTGTTATCTCTGCTTGCTGCTATCATACTTCATCTATTTGTTATGAGTATTGCTATTTGGGCCAAGTTTGTAACTTGATGAGTGTGTTGCTGCTGTTGTAATACTCTAGGAGAGCGATTTTTGTGGGCACAACGTCACATGCCCACCCTGCTCTCTACCGTAGGATGTTGTGTTTTTGTGAGATTGATGCGAACAAGGCATTCTGGTAGCCGCAATCCCGTAACACAGCCATCAGTGGTGATGGGTTTGAGGTGGGCCAAACTGCTGCTGCATTTATTTGGATCAGATACGGTGTACCCATGCAATTGAATCGAACTAAATGAGTGTCAGGTGGTTGGTTTGTTCAAATTATTATCCCGTCATCGAGTTTTCGAAATCCTATTTGTCCCTAATATTTATCACTTTAACCCTCTTCAATTTTCTCAAAATATTTGTCATTCTTACTTCAGGATGCACTTTTCTCTTTTCTCAATTGATATCTATCTCTATCTCTCTCATCGTTTTTTATGCACAATTTTTTTTTCACTTGTCCTTAATTAATATGCCCAACTCTAATGTGTCAAATAAAATAGGACGAAAAGAGTACAACTTTTTGCATACTCACACGGCATCTAAAATATGCACATCTTGATTAAGGTGCAAAAAATATTTTTTTCCCTACCTGTTATAAAGTATTTTATGTATCTGAAATAATACAAGATAATATATGATGATTTGTAATCTTTCTAAATATTTTGTTATAACTTATCTTGGAGTATTATAAATATCAATCATAAAAGGATTGAAACACCTAATACGCACTTAAAAATATGTTACATAAGTGTTAAGTAAACCTGGACAGGCACATGAGATACAAGAAGAATTGAAATCACGGGTTTCTTGGCCAGAAGTCAGATCCGCCGCCTCGAGTGTCTTCTTCCGCGTGTCCACCGCAACCACCCATGTGTCTGTACCTCCGCCTTGCACATGATGTAAACGACGTCGCCATCGTCCAAACCTACGGTGGGAACTGCTGTTAACAGGTGCCACGCGGTCAGTCTCCGGCCACCGTCGTCGTCTCCCCAAAAATCTGACGCAAGAGGGCGTCATCTGCAACGATGTCATCGGCATGGACCAAGGTCCCTTTGCACCACCAGTCGGACGAGACCGTCCTGTGCCACGTGACGATCCTCCAGCCGAGGTGCACGTACTTGTACGGTGGCGTGTCGTCGTCGTCGTCGTCGCCGGGCCGCAGGTCCGAGTCGTAGAGCGCGTCTTCTCTCGAGACGTCAGCAGGTATCTCGACGCGCTTGAGACACGTACTGCTCCAGCTCCACGCAGCTGATGATCATGGATCCGCCGCCGTCGGTGCGGACGACGACGTCGCGGAAGCAGCGAGCATCGATACGGCCCATTGTACCGGACCGGTTGCAGGGGAGCAGCTTGGGCAAGGGGATGAGGCCGGGATTGGGATCGTCGGCACCGTTGAGCACGTCGCAGACGAGGATGCCTCGCCGGAGGTCCACCCATCCCAGCTCGCCGCCTCCGAGCGCGACAACCTTGGCTAATTCAAGGTACACGTGGGTCCCGAGCATCAGCGGCTTACTGGTCCACGAGCTGCGATCGGACCGGAAGACGTGGAGCTCGTACGTCCGTTCCGTGCGCTCGTAACCGATAGCTAGCGGCCACGACGAAGTGGTCGCCGCCAACGGGAACGGCGCCGACAAGAGCTCGATAGAAGATCTCCGCGCCGGAACACGTGCCCGGAAGCAGGTGGAGCGACGGGTGGCCGCCGGTCATGTAGATGAAGTAGTCGTTATCGAGGCGGAGCAGGGCGAGGTCGCCGGCAGCGTAGATCACGCTCAGGACGATGGTACGAGCCAAGCCCACCGGATACTGGGAATTGTTGTTCTGCTGCTGCTTCAGGCTGGAGCACTCAACGGAAAAGTAGGATATGTGTGGCGCCTGGCGGCGCCGCAGCGACGAGGGTGACTTGGATGTGTTGCCCCGTGCTCGTCAAAGCCGATGCCGTGCTCGCGTTCAGCTTGTCGTCGATGAGCGCCTCCGCGTCGAGGAGGATCCAAGCCGGAGGCAGCCGCATCGGAACGCGGCATGGGTCTGTTCGTGACGTATACCCGCGACTCGGCGTGAAGGAATCGGAGGACCGAGACCTTTCCCTAAGACTCAGAGGTCGGTCGCTGGCCGGTTCCAATCGGTGGTACGTAACTTACCTTTTTTCTCAGCGTAAAAGTAACTATTTCATTTTGAGTTTTACGGGATCATAGATCACTATATGACAAAATAATTTAAAATCTCTAAAAACAAAATCTTATACTCCCCCGTTCCAAAATAAGTGTCATTCTCGCTTTCAAGAAGTCAATTGCTTTTAACTTTGACCAAATATTTACAAAAGATTATTAATATTTATAATACATGATTAGTATCATTAGATATATCATTAAATATATTTTCATAATAAACTTATTTAGAGATTTTAGTGTTTCTCATTTTTTTCTACAAATGTAAGTCAAAGTTAAGAAAGTTTGACTGGCATGAATCCCATAGCGACACTTATTTTGGGACGGAGGGAGTACAATTTTATGTTTCTATTGGTCACACGATGATTCTTTCACACTACTAAACTATAAAAATATAATCTTGAAAAGACATGTTTTTTAACATAGGGACTGGTAATATCATACAAACTCAACTTTATATTCGCTTTGTACTTGACGGAACAAAAAAGAATTTTCAAACTGCATACAAATTTAAGTTGTTTGAGTAATCAAGCTACTGTTTTATTTACAGAGTTAAATGGATATATAGTAAATTACTAAGAAAAATATAAGTTATAAAACTTAATATTTTTTACTCCTTCAATGTGCTGATTTGATGAAAATTGCTTAGTTTGAGGCTTCATTTGCTAAAGTGGACCAAATAACAAAAGTTTCGCTAAAAACAAAGCCTTGGTAACAAAAAAGAAAATCTATGCTTTCTCATTGGCTACAAAAAGAAATTCTTAGTGGCCACGGTTTAAAATTTGATGCCTTACTGACCACTCTCATGGGTCAAAGGTGATAATTTGTAGAAGAAAAGACGGATTTGCCACTTCAGTATTTTTTTGACAGATTTTCCTTATTAGCCATTTGAACTGGATGACAATAGTATATTCATATTTTTTAAAGCGTGTCATAGTGTTTGGAAGAGAAATAAAAATTATAATTTTATAGAGAGTTACTTTGGTACACTGCTTTTATGTTACTAAATGAAATCATCTATGTATGTATCTTTTTTATGGTACACTGTTTTTGTGCTACTCGATGAAATGTTCACACTGCTAAACACATAACTTAAATTTAAGCATTGGTGTCACTGATGAGTGGTGTTTCGATAGTAATTCTAGTTTGGTCAGTAAGAAGATGTATTCTAACTGTTCCAGGTGCTTGTGTGTGTGTGTGTGTGTGTGTGTGTGTGTTTGCTTTGTCAGAAAGAAAAGCTATCAGTCTTGGTGTACGATATCTTTTTGCTTTTACCGATTGCATTCAAATTTATTTTTGTTATTTCCCAACAATATAAACTGTTGGCTGTGAAAGAACGACACATGTTGCCTTTCCAACTCATTTGCTTTAGTGTTCAATCTGCTAAAATTGCTCCAAAGGTAAATTTGTCTTTTTTACTATAACTTATCACCATTCACTCATGAAATTGGACATGACTAATGAACATAAAGGATCAATTTTTAGGATGTGGTCATTTTAATATTCGAGAAGGGTCCGAAATCAGATTTTGGGAGGATACTTGGGTAGGAGACAAACCTTTGGGTATCACGTTTCCTAATCTATACAATATAGTAAGAAAAAAGGAAGCAACAGTCGCACAAGTAATGGGTTTTTATCCACTTAATGTGTCTTTCCGTAGAGCCCTTAGTGGAGACAACCTCAAAGATTGGCATGACCTTGTGGCAAGTGTTATTGATGTTCCTCTCATGGAGGGTAAGGATATCTTTGTTTGGAATGTACATAGCATCGGTGTCTTTTCGGTGACATCTATGTATAGGACTATAATTCAAAGTGGAATTATACCTATTAAAAATCCAATTTGGAAGCTCAAAATTCCCCTTAAAATTAAGATCTTCTTATGGTATCTTATTAGGGAGTCACTCTCACAAAAGACAATCTTGCTAAAAGAATGTGGAAAGGTAGTCTTAAATGTTGCTATTGCAATAAGAATGAGACCATACAACACCTTTTCTTTGATTGTCTTTTCACTCGTTATGTTTGGAATACCATTTTCATTACTTTTGGTTTACAACCACCTACTTCCATAGCACACCTCTTTGATTCTTGGATTGTAGGATTTCCAACTAAACTCAAGCATCAAATTTTAATAGGTGTAGCAGCTCTTTTATGGGCTCTATGGTTAAGTAGGAATGATATAGTATTTGACAAAGCTAAACCAAATACTTTTTTGCAGGTGCTTTTCAGGATGACATACTGGATCAGAACTTGGTCATTGTTGCTTAAAGAAGATGAGGATCAGCTCAAGCTTAAGGAGGGATGTCGGTTAATTGAGACGGTTACCATGGAGATCTTCTCAAAGTTTGGTTGGAGATTCACCAATAGAATTGAAGCTTAGTCTTGCTTTAGTTTTTGTGGTGTAATATCTATTTGGATTGTTCGTGTGAACTTTGGAGTCTTAGTACTCCCGACGAGTTGTTGTACTCGGGTTTTGTATCTGCTGTGTACACCGCAATGGTGTAGAGGCAGGAACTCAGTTCCATTATCTAAAAAAAGTGAAAGTGGTCACTAAGAAAATTGAATGTTTTCTCTAACCAATAATGGAAACAGATTTTTTTCTTTATATCCACTAGAGAATTTTCCCTTTTAGAAACGAACGTTTGGTGACCCGATGGTATGACTTTTTGTCATATGAGATTATATCCTCACCAGACCAGTCAGTTGATCATCAACATATAAAAGGAATGTCGCTACGTCGTCCACACCTTTTGTTCGCTTTGTTGCCACTCCCACTTTCTCCCTCACACCAAAATTGAATGGTTGAATGTAACCTTACCACACCTGGAAACATAAATCATTCTCTGATGGTTGTGGACCACCTTATCCAAAGCTTTTGAATTGCTCTAAGCATTGCAGTTTGCAGGGGAGAGAAAAGAAAGCTGGTCAAGACCACCTCAGGTAGGGACCCCTGAGCTACTGCCGTTTGGTTATGAAGGATACTGATATATAAGGCATAAAGAATTTAAAGTAGATTATTCATATTAACTTTTTAATGAAGATATAAGATTAATCGCATATTGCACTAGTAAATTTATACCGATGAGGCCGTATGTAGTTTCGAATAGATACATGCTAGCTGGGCAGTAACTGGCCGTCAGGCTTTATTAGCTAAACAAACCTGTCGTCCATCTTACAGTTCTTGACACGCAACGCCACAGGCAAATGACCTCGGGCCGCTAGTGTTACGCCATGGCCCGATAGCTTACATCGAATCAACCGAAGAAAACATGACACAAAAATGCGAGCTGATCCAAATCGGGCAGGCACCATAACCGTCGCATCAATCCACAGAGTGGCAGATTTGTTGGAACGCTTCGACGTGTTCCTCCGCGACGGCCACGAAAAGGTCGACGCCGCCTTTGGCCGTGCGCGACGGCACGAAGATCATGAGCCCCTCGACGGGCAAGTCCGGCGTGAGGAACGCGCATGGCGGCCCGGTGCCGAGGTCCATCTGGTGGAACTGGAACCCCAGCCAGCTGTCCACCTCCAGGTCCGGGCACAGGATCGTGCCAGCGGCTGCTGCCGTGGTGGTGAGCTGCTCCCCGTTCATGTCGGCCACCGCCCCAAAGTCCACGAAGGACTGGATGTACTCGTCGTCGACGCGCGACAAGGCGTCGCGGATCGCGCCGACGACGCGGCCGTAGCTCGAGTTCAGGAGGTCCTTGACCTGGAGCTTTGGGAACGCCCAGAGCACCATGTTTCCGAAGAAATCCATTGGTACGGGAGGGTTAGCCCGTCCCCTGCAGTTCACCGCTACCCTCACCTTAGAGAATTCGTCCGGATTCTGGTCTCGTGCCGCCGTGAGCTTCTTCCAGACGTGCGCAAGGAGGCACTGGAACGTGCTGCACCGGACGCCCACGCGTGCTTTCAGGTCAGCGATGAACTCGGCCGAGAAATGCACGGTGAGGCTCTTGATCTTCTCCATGGGGACGATAGTGTGGGACTTGCTGGATCCGTGGTTGCCATCCCCTTCGTTCTTGAACTCGATGGATCGGTGGTCGAAGACCGGCGTTGGCGTGCCGCGCGGCACAGCGGTGGCCGCGCGGTCGAGGAATGGAGGTGATGGGATGGCGAAGTCCTTGCCTTCTCGCGCTGCGCTTGCCCACACGGTGAAGAACATGCTCAATGAGTGCCCGTCGGCGACGTGGTGGTGCGCGATTGTGCCGATCACCACGCCGCCACACTTGAAGCGGTTCAGCTGCACCTGCAGCAGTGGAGCCCCAATGTTCTCCTGTAATTGTACAAAGTGTAAGTACACCAACATAAATTATTCAGTGTATTTGACAAGGATAAATGCCATATATGCGCCCTTTACATCCCTGTGAGACAGGACAGAACAGGTATATAGTGAATTTACGTATGTAGTAATACCTCCGGTAGCGGCGGGTAAAGCTTCTCGACGTTTGCAATCGTGCCGTCGGCGAGCACGTCCGCAAGGTCAGTCGAAACTGACGCTTCGACGACAAGCACGCCCTCGTCGTTGACGTGGAGGACCCGCTGCCCCTGGTCATCTACGACTAGCCGGCCCGCAAGGTGCGGGTACAGGGCCACGGCTTTCAAGAGGCTCTCTTTGATCACCTCGTTGGACGGTGCCGGCGCGGAGTAGGCGCGCACGGTCGGCACGAAGATGTCGAAGGCAGCGCGGTCGAAGACGGTCAAATGGACCTTCTCGCCGGCGAGAGGGTGCGGGGTGGGATAGACGGGTTTCAGCATCGCCGTCTTCGTCTCCATGGTTATGGTGGTGCTTAGCTTCTTGAGAGAGAAGCGTTGTTTCGTTAGTGCGCTTTGCAGCGGCTTGTTCGTTCGTTAGTATATAAATACACGTGCGCAACTGCAGTACTGATGCTCCATATTATTTTGAGACCGGCCATCAGTCAATGACCTTTTAGTGGCGGCTCTCCATGCTATTGGAATTACTCTTCGTTAAGGCATCATCCCACTGTGGATTTAAGTAAACAAAGTATGTGTAAAGATTGCACAAAGTACAGAGTGCTGCTTAGTCAATACGTTTGGTGAACGTGGGAATGCTGCTTTGTCAATACGTTTAGTGAACGAGGTTGTTCACCAAATGTTGAATATTGATTCATATAAATTTTAGGGAATTGCTATAGAGCCAATCCGAATGTCTAACTCTGTTCCAACTGGGATAAATATATGGTAATCAAGTGTTTTAAATTTCCAAATCATGATATATAATTTCTATAATAGTTTGAGTTGTACATAAGTAGGACAATCTGGTTGGACCTATAACGGTACTCTAAATTTTATCAATCACCTGTTTCATATCCACTTTAAGTATATTTAGACAATGAATAATATTTGGAAGTTCTTTATATTTAGAAAAGGGGAGAATTTGCAAATAAAGAATCTATTATTACAGAGTTCAACTCCATCGTTGAGTGACACAGAAAAACAAAAGGCAAAATATTTGGAGCTATATTTTGTTCTTTAACTTATCATAAATATAACTAAATATCATATACACTTTAAAATGAATTTATTTTTGACAAACTTTTGTATTGTACATATATAGGTACTGCCTTCTTTTTATCCTAGTACCGAGTGTGCTTATATTCTAAGACAAGAATATATAATTTGACAAGTAGTTATACCTTCTTAAGCTTAATACATTTTTTATTACTACAAATAAAAACACGTGTCATGAAAAAAGAAAGGACGTTTCGCCCAAAAAAATTGAAACAACAAGGGGTAGGTGTGCCTGGACAAGTTGCATCACTACCATGACTCCACGAGAAAAATTTCTAAAGAGATGATTGATGTTTGATACTTTGGTTCGTACCATGTGTATTAGACCCTGTTTGGATCCAGTACGGTTTATTAAAAACTGGTTTGCAAAGATGGTTTCTATAAACTGGTTCACTAAAAAAAAACTAGGTGATACCCACAAACTTAGAGCTACTTGAGCCGACATTCCTTGACATATAGGGATGATGGTGGAGATGGTGTATTGTCTCTGCTTTCTGATTGCACAATGCACGGTTGCCATGAGTTGGCACATTGTGCCATTGCAGATTTGCAGTCAATCACAACAAGTCTTTTGGATATATTGTGGTAGCAACTAAAACAGTGGCCTCAATTCAATTTGCCACACGACTCTACAAATTCTTCCTCTGTCCAACCAGGGAACATATTTTCCTAGAGTTAAGCTCTGTTATAGTGTTGAGACAACAATAAAGACTAGAGAAATGGTTTACACATCACATAGTTGCCATTCTAGTCAAGGGTTTCGCGAAATGATCGAGCTTGGGTTGGTGAGATATGGTAGCTGGCACGTTATCGACAACGAGATTTGTGTGACTCTTTTAGACCCACCTACCTGTATACTTCGGCACTATGTTAGGGTCAAAATAAGCACTACACAAGCCAAGTGTCCAAATCTATTATTAGATTAACAAGTTTGTGGTGAAGGATTTCGTGATCACCAACATCTTGCGTGTCCAGCCCGCCGCGCCACATTCTGGTATGAATGCATGGACGGATGAACAAGCCCCTCGCATCAGCATCAGCTGCTGCACGGTGGTAATATTAAGTTCGGAAAACCAGCACCCAGCAGGTCAAAAGTAACTGCGATATATATGTTTCATCAAACTTGCAACATTTCTCTTTTTAGGCAAAGGAGGTGTATATGTGTGTGTGTGGATGAAGTTACCACAAAGTCCTGTAGCCATTCACTCGATGGACGAACTCATGGTGACGTGTCAACATTGGTTTGGTTAGTTGTTGATTGTGAACCCACAGTGGTGTGCGCGGCAAGGACTCGATGGAGACTGGGAACAGCAGCGGTCCTCCATAAAAGTCTAATCTTTTTGCCTGAGGCAACTCGAGATGTTCCGTTTGAAAGCTTCGTCCTTTAGATTATTCGAAAAGGTGTCGTCCTTTTGTACCTTTCTTCGGACACTTCCCTGTGTGTTTTAAGCGCTAGCGACCTGCCCACACGTGTCGCTGATCGCTGAATTTGCAGACCACACCACTCGCTAGTTAGTCGTTCAAATGATATGACATTCACAGTGCTGACTCACATGATGACCTGTCGTGAGTTGTTGCATGTGAACCCACAATGTGACAATGGCGTGCCGCCACATCGTTTCTACTGAAAATAGTGACGCGACTGCCATTTCAACAACCGTGTGCTGAATAGCAACTCCCTTAATTTGTTGATTCGAAGAAAAAAATTATTTCCAGTCAGCTGGATAGAAACTCCCTTACTTTGTTTTCTACTAGAATTTCTCGGGACCTTGAATGTGAGAATGTCTAGCTACGGAAAACCAGGAATCATTATCACGTCATTGCATGCGATGAACCACTTCCGAGAGCATCCTGAGACTGAACAATAATATATATTGACGTGAGGAAGAAGCTGATGAGGAAATTCACTTGGTCATCGACCATGAGATAGCTAGATGACTGGAATAATGCTTGGACTAATGACACAACTCGACTAACTCTTGTGATCAGGTCAGGTGAACGTCGTGCGTTCAGAAGCACCTACCACGGAAGACAAGATCGCAAAACGTCAACAGAGAAGTGAAAAGTATTCAATCGATCGAGCTCGAGTTTCTACTGAAAACGGTTACTCGGCCTGCCGTTTCAACAACCGTTTGTTGTAATGTCAAGAATTGGTGAAGAATAGCGCCGTCGGAAACAGGTTCACACAGATGAATTCCTGAAAATCTAGTTTACGCAGGTAGAAACCGTGCCTGACACCTGCGGACCACGAAGAACTTTTGAGCTGCATATTCCTAATTGGAAAGCTAGGGCAAGACGAGGCCAAATACATTGTTCCAAATCTTGAGATCAATTATGACTTCAGGTCGGGCGTATGAGCTCAATCTCTGTACCAAGGAGTGAATATTTTAAAAATTGTGGCCTCAGATCCGGTGTTTGAGTTCAACCACTATAACAAGGAGTGAAAATTTAAAAAATTGTGGCCTTAGATCGGGTGTATGAGTTGGATCTGTAACAAGTAGTATTGCGCTCGTGGTACCATCGCTGCTGCCGGATAGTCATCATTAGCTCTCGCTCGGAGATCATGACGAAGCAGGCATATACGTTCTCGTGGCGCGATGGAAAATTATTGATGGTCATGCATGGCCACCACCACACCATATCTAATACGCTATGACCAGGAGTGCTGAGTGGTGACTCATCGTTGCCATCCTCGGGTGAGCCGTCGCGAAAGAAGCGGAGCTTTGCTCCAGCAGTCCAGCTTGCAAAGTCGCAAAAGTGCAAGGAGTGCAAACACTGGCAGCCGCGAGCACCGCCGCAAAGTCACAAAGTAGCACGAGTGCAAAAACTGGCAAAGCTACGTTCGCCTTTGGTGGAGCACTGGCTTTTGGTGGTCGCAAAGTAGCAGGACTACTTAATTCGGAAGTATACGTATACTATTAGGCGTTTAATTAGGAGAAGTGGCGTCCGTAATGTCCACGCAGCTTCGGCAATGAGTGCAGGAGCATGCATGGAGCAGAGACCGGAGAGGCAAGGAACAGATCGACCGGGAAGGGGGTTAAGAGGCGGCAGAGGAAGCCGATGCGAATATGCGATGCGGTGGGTGGAGATCGTACCCCATTACACCTGATTATGAGTAGGTGAACGACCAAAACCGGGCCAATCACCAACCACCAATGATGTGGTATAGTATATCGTATGGGCACACGAGCTATTTGTGTAGGGCTGTCGGCAATGTAGTTCCCGGCCTGCATATAAATAGACGTCAGTGGTCCTCATATTTTTCATCAGCCGACACTGCCTGATCGTGCATCTAAATTGGTGCTGCACTATTCATCCTCGGCCGTTACTCAGTTATATTACAAAACATATGGCGCCGACCACGAACTGCGGCCACATCGTCAATGGCATCCACCAGAACGGTACGCTCGCCGAGGTGGAGCACCCGCAGAAGGCACTCCCGCATTGCGCCCACCTGCTGGACGCCGGCGAGTTCCGGCGGCAGGGCCGCCAAGTCGTCGATCTCATCGCCGACTACTACGCCCGGATGGGTGATTACCCCGTGCACCCCGACGTCACCCCCGGGTTCCTGCGGCGCGAGCTCCCGGAGAACGCGCCGCTGCGTCCGGAGCCCGACGCGTTCGCGGCGTCGCTGCGGGACGTGCGCGACCTCATCCTGCCCGGCATGACGCACTGGCAGAGCCCCCGCCACTTCGCGCACTTCCCGGCGTCGAGCAGCACCGTCGGCGCCCTCGGCGAGGCCCTCACCGCCGGCATCAACGCCGTGCCGTTCACGTGGGCTGCCTCGCCCGCGGCAACGGAGCTGGAGATGGTGGTCGTGGACTGGCTCGGCAAAGCGCTCCACCTGCCCGAGAGCCTCTTGTTCTGCGGCGGAGGCGGCGGCACGCTGCTCGGGACCTCGTGCGAGGCCATCCTATGCGCTCTCGTGGCCGCGAGGGACCGGAAGCTGGCGGAGATCGGCAGCCGGAGGCTCGGCGACCTCGTGGTGTACTGCTCCGACCAGACCCATTTCGCCTTTCGCAAGGCCGCGCACGTGGCCGGCATCCACCGCGACAACTGCCGTGCGTTGGCGACGTGCCGTGACGACATGTTCGCGCTCTCGCCAATCAAGCTGAAAGACGCCATGCAAGCTGATGTGGACGCCGGGCTGGTCCCGCTCTTCGTGTGCGCGACGATCGGGACCACCCAGACCACGGCGGTGGACCCTGTCGGGGAACTCTGCACGGTCACGGCGCCGCACGGCGTCTGGGTCCACGTGGACGCGGCGTACGCGGGGTCGGCGCTCGTGTGCCCGGAGTTCAAGCACGTGATCGACGGCGTGGATGCCGTGGACTCGTTCAGCATGAACGCGCACAAGTGGCTCCTGGCCAACACCGACTGCTGCGCGCTGTGGGTGAAGAGGCCGTCGCTGTTGATCGCGGCAATGGGCACGGAGCAGGAGTACATCCTCAAGGACGCCGCCGCGGAGGGCCACGACGTCGTCGACTACAAGGACTGGTCTGTGACGCTGACCCGTCGCTTCCGGGCACTCAAGCTCTGGCTCGTGCTCCGCTGCTACGGCATCGAGGGCCTGCGCTCCCACATCAGAGCTCACGTGCGCATGGCCGTGCTGTTCGAGAACATGGTGAGGCTCGATTCCCGGTTCGAGGTGATGGCCACCAGGCAGTTCGCGCTGGTCTGCTTCCGGCTCCGGTCGCCCGACAAGCTGGGCGGCGAGAAGAAGGCCAACGAGCTCAACAAGAGGCTCCTCGAGGAGGTGAACGCATCGGGGCCGTACATGAGCTCCGCCAATGTGGCTGGAATCTACATGCTCAGATGCGCCATCGGCAGCACACTCACGGAGGAGGACCACGTCCGCGATGCGTGGAAGGTCGTGCAGGATCGAGCTGCCTGTCTGCTTCGTAAAATGGAGATTACATACACCGTGGCTACGTAAGTATACTGAGCTCTAGGCATACTGGAGCCGAAGCTAGACGGTAATCATGCATGGGTGTGCTATCCCGGGCTGTTGGCTCACTTCTTCTTCATTTTTGATTTTCTTATGCGTTATGCATAACTTGAGTGCAAAATATACTTATTATGTACAACACCAGAAGTTTCAATGGTATATGTTCTAAAGATTGTACATGTTCAAAATTTACTACAGATACTTGCATGTTTTCATACTCTTGACTAGCTACTACCAAAAACGGTGTTTTATTTTTTTCCATGTTTTCATACTCTTGACTGCTACCGAATAGGGTGTTTCATTTTTTTCCAGGTTCAAATTGATAACGTAAAGAAAATTTCTTGTCATTATTATTTTCCTGTGCTAATTTTACCATCTAATAAAATACCCTATATATTACAATGAGAATATTATTTTCTCATGATACTTGTTCTTTAGTGCCCGTTGCTATACTTGGTCTCATAATCATATTGTCGATGCTTAGAAAGAGATCGACAAATCACTACCGGCAAACCAAAGTTTGCCATGTGCAATTCGTCGGAAACATGGCAAAGATCTTATTTGCTGTATGTTTTTAGACGTGCACACGACAAAGCATTAGCACATGATAAAATACAGCTTCGCCGTGTCTCAATACACAACACACGACAAAGACATACTTTGACGTGTGCATAAAACAGGCACACGACAAAGATGGTACCGTGTGCCAACGGCCATGCACACGGCAAAGACATTCCATTAAGGTTTCGCGGTCCCCCGACCGACAGGTGTTGGTGGAAAAACTCTTTGCCGTGTGCCAAACCTTGGCACACGACAAACTCTCCTCTTCGTCGTGTGCCTGGCCAAGGCACACCGCAAATCAGAAAAAAAGCATTGTCATTTACCTCTCAAACTTTTTCTCTAGTCCACATACAATGCTTGGTACTATATATTCTAATTTGATGTATTTCTAGCTCTCTTTACTATATTTAACCATTTTATTTCATTCAAATGATTTTTTTCACACAAGTCAAATTTGAACTGCAAGTGCATGAAATAATAGAATAAAGTGAGTCAAATAATGATATTCATGATACTGAGACTAGTGTAAGACCGTATCCAGTAGTTGAAATCAAATTTCAAACGTCGTATTCATGAAATTTTGCCTCGAACGTGTGGTCAAATAATATTTAAATTCTAAAAAATGCAAATGAAGTCTGAAATTCATGAGATTTGTTGGTATATCTTTTTATCATACACGGAGTCTATGGTAAATAGTTGAATAGGTTTTGCATTTTGTCACGTACAATGCTTATAAACTGAACCTTCCTCTAAGAAGCTCCATAGACAATAAACAACACAGAATGCTTCACTTCAATTTTTGGTATTTTTTTATTTTTAGATAATTTTAATATATTAAATGTAATTATATCACTTTTAGTTTTTTTGTCGTGTGTCCTGGTAAGAGCACACGACAAAGAGGCCTCTTCGCTGTGTGTCGTGGTCAAGACACACGGCGAAGCAAAATTGCCACGTCAACAATTCGCGATAGACCACACGGATCCCTCGCTCACATTCCCTTCTCTCCTTCTCTTGCCTTATCCTTTTCCCACTCACAAACGAGAGAGAGAGAGAGAGAGAGAGAGAGAGAGAGAGAGAGGTCAAGGCACGGAATTCACGGAGGGAGGCGGGGCGGGGCAGCGCCGGTGCACCGCGACGAGCTAGGCGTTGGGTGGAGCGGCGCCGAAGGTTGGCGCAGAGGACAGAGGGCGGCGGGCGGGGTCGCACCGGCGGCAAGGTTAGAGGGCACCGGGCGAGGCAGCCCCGACGAGTAGCTGCAGATGGGGACGGGCGCGAGAGCTCCGTCCCGCTCGTGACTGGGCGAAACAGATAAATAAATCGATGCTTCTCTCCGCGAGCGGGGATGGAATTGAACCGGCCAGGGCTGCGGTGGCGTATACCAGCTCGGTGCCGTGAATTGGGAGGACATGCTCCCACATCATCGTCGTCTTCCCGTGGAAGATGGCCAAGCAAGGAAATTCAGCGAGACCAGGACTAGCAGTGCAGCAGCAGCACCGTGTTTCACGGTCTTGACTCCGCACCGAGAAGTTGGACTAGGAGGTGGGAGGCAGGGCGGGGCGACGGCGGAGGTCAGGGCAAAGGGCGGCTAGCGGAGGCGCATGCGGTGGCGCCGATGGTGGCGTCGTGGTGTTCCATTTTTTTCCAAAAAATTTTTGTCGTGTGTTATGGACCTAGCTCATGGCAAACCACTGCTAATCCCATGAAGGGTATAGAGTTTATCGTCTACCGGTTCTAGCACATGACGAAGTTTTTACCGTGTCCTGCGCTTTGGCACACGACGAGTATGGCTTTGTCGTCAGGTCTAGTTGCCTTCGAGCCTTCGCCGTGTGGAATTTGTCCTTTACCGTGTGCCGCTAGGCGCTAGCACACGATAAAGTTCCGTTTTCTGGTAGTGAATATTGTTAGATCGGATCGAGGGGAAATCTTCAGGTGCGATCAATCTCACAGGACACGTGGGGGCTTATATCGGTTCAGCCCTCCCGAAACACAAAAAACCCTACATCCGGTTTGGAGTTGTATTGTGGCAGGGTGTTCTCGTCGGGGTTACCGAAATTACAGGATGCCTTCCCTGATAGGGGAAGTTACATATTCACAGTCCAGGAACTGCCTTAGAGATTGGGCAAGAACCTGACTCTATCGCTAGTTTCCTTTCTTCTACTCGAAGTTACATTCAAGTCGGTACTCTAGTGGGCCTAAATTGGTACGATGTCGGTTTTCCGATGTGGCCTATCATCGGCCAAAGTTGAGGGGTCGACACATATATATGTTACTAGCAGTCCACCCGTGCGTTGCTATGGGCGAACTTGTAACAAAAATATAACAGAAATAATTGCAATATTGGAGTATCAATTCATTTTTGCACTCTACTACATTCATTAAAAAATGTTATTTCAATAGTCAATAACAGTGTCTATACAAGAAGGTATCAATGATCAACATTAGTACAAAATGAATATTTTACATTTCGCTCTCCGATATAGCGGCTTTACTTTTTCTAATATAAATGAGTAATAATTCTCACATTTATCACACAACTAAACATGCTCCTCTTGGTGAAATTCCAAACCGACAAGCGTCTCTGGATCAAACCACAAGAGGGTCACACATGAGCGGTGAGCCCTTCACGAGGAACCTACACAAATTTAAGAATTGTTACGCTAGATGAAGACAGAGAAAGGGCAGCATGTTCTATTCCTTTGCTGCAGCAATAAAATTATAAAATTAGGCTTATGCGATTTCAATACCCAACCGACACTAATCTACAACCTACATGAACACAACCTAAATTTCAAACACAAAAGTCACACGGCGTCGCGGATCGCGCCAACCACGCGGCCATAGCTTGAGTTCAAGAGGTCCTTGACCTAGAGCCTTCGGAACGCCCATAGCACCATGTTGCCGAAGAATTCCATTGGCACCGGAGGATTGGCCCGTGCCCTGCAGTTCACTACCACCCTCACCTGCGTGAATTCTTCCGAATTGAAGTCCCGCGCCGCCGTGAGCTTCTTCCACATGTGCACGAGCATGCACCGGAATGTGCTGCACCGGCTGCCCACACGTGATTTCAGGTCGGTGATGAACTCAGCTGAAATGTACGGTCAGACTCTTGATCTTCTCCATGGGCACGATGGCGTGGGACTTGTTGGAGCCGTAGTCGCCATCATCATCCCCTTCCATCTTGTACTCGATGGATCGGTGGTCGAACATGGGCGTCAGCGTGCTGAGAGAGGCACGACGGTTGAGGAATGGAGGGGAGGGGATGATGAAGTCCTTGCCCTCGTGCGCTGCCCTCGCCCACACGACGAAGAACATGCTCAAGGATTGTCCGTCGGCAACGTGGTGGTGGTTGATGGTGCCGATCGCGATGCCACCACACCTGTAGCGGTTCAGCTTCACCTGCAGCAGTGCAGCCCCAATGTTCTCCTGTTTTCAAAATTAAATCACAGCAAACCAACATGCATCAGCTTAACATATGCATAAATGTCATACGCATCAGCACCTAGTTAGTGATGGATATCGTTATCATTATCTCTAGTATTGGCGGGTAAAGCTCGTCCGCGTTTGCAATCATGCTGTCGGCGAGGTCAGCCGAGACTGTCTCCTCTACAACGAGGACGCCCTCGTTGTTGACGTGGAGGAACCTCTGGCCCTGGTCGTCTACGACTAGCCAACCCGCAAGGTGCGGGTACAGCGCCACGGCTTTCAGGAGGCTCTCTTTGATCGCCTCGTTGGACGGCGCCGGCGCTGAATAGGCGTGCACAGTGGTCAAAGACAGTCAAAGGGGCCTTCCGGCCGGCAAGCGGGTGTGGGGTGGGATAGACCGGCTGCACCATCGTGGTCTCCACGGCTGTGCTTACTCCGCCCGAAGATTTCCCCGCGGGGGATGGGGCTCCGTGGAGCCCCGCCCCGCTGAAGCGGGGATGGGGGACAGATTTGCCCCGCGGGGCTAACGGGGCGGGGATCCGATAAGAAACGGGGCGGGGATGGGGATCCAATTTACTCCGCGGAGATCCGATAGGGACCCGAAATAATATAGCCCATATACACATTTGTAACCCAAGCCCAATAGCCCATGTTATATAAAATCGGAGTGATGAAACCCTAGTCAGCCTCCAACTCCAACCCCAGCCGCAGCCCGCAGCCGCACCCCAAGTCTCCACCCTCTCACGGTCTCACCTCTCGCGCGCGCCGCCCCGCCCACCGCAGAGCGCCGCCTCCCCTCCGCTCTCCACTCAGCGCGGGCCGCGTCCCCTCCCGTCGCCAAATCAGCGCGCCTCCGGCTCCCGCCCTCGCCGTCTCGGCGCTCGTGCCAGGAGCAGCAGGAGGCCAGGAGCTGTGGCGGGTGCCAGGAGCTGCGGCGGGTCCCCTCCCCTTGCTCGCACATGGCGACGCCAACATCAAGCTCCTGACGCCAACATCTAGGATATTCATACTTTGCTGAAAACTGGATGTTAATTTATGCATGTTCTGGTTTGGCACATTATTTTTGTGTAGTGTTCTGTGTAGTGCATGATCCCCGCGGGGCCCGATGGGGAATGGGGATCCGGCGGGGATGGGGATGGGGACTGATTTTTCCCCGATAGCATAACGGGGCGGGGAACGGGGATCCGGCGAAGCTTAACGGGGCGGGGATGATGGTCTTTCCCCCGTGGGGATTATCCCCATCTTCCGGCGGAGTGCTTACCTTGTTGACGAAGTGTTGGTTCGTTAGTGGGATATGGACTTTGAAGAGAAATGCGTTGTTGGTTTGCCTTGGAGAAAAGTTTCGTTACTGAACATATAAATACACGTACGCGAGTGCGACTTTGGGTCTTTGCACGGCATGGTGGAATAATTGAACGACCAGCATCAAATATTATGGTTGTTAATTTTCAGTTGATTTGACATCCAATACCACTAAATCGAAATTGAATAGTCCATAAAAAGAACTTTTTTCTATAGCCTATACATTTATATGTAGAATCCTTTTTATCTTACATGTCACATGACCTAAAAAATAAATAACAACTTAAATTCTAGTACAAACTACATAGATTGAAGAGCAGATTACTTATTTCCCCCGTTTTGAGAACTCATCCCTTATTTGTCTTTGGCAAAGCCAACTTCCCTCTCATACTCATATTTTGAATTTCCATCCCTTATTTTCCCCTTTCTATTAACCACGTCACCAATTATCTGTTGACCTCTCCGTTAATTTCAATCTCCACGTCCGCGTTCCGAAAATGCCCCTTCAGCGTGTTGTGCTCTTCTTTCCAATCGATACGTAACGATACAGAAAAAAAGCTTTTGTCGCCGCTGTCCTGCCCGATGGGGGGCTCTCAACCGCCACATGTAGAGATGGTGCCCTCGAAACCGTCGGACGCTGCGCCCCGAGAGGGGCTTAGAACACCATCACCACAGCCGTTGAGGCGGCTGGTGCACCCTGCCCGATGGGGGCTCACCGTCGCCGCCTGCAAAACTCGCATCCCACGACACCGCTTTTGCAGCAAACTGAGCTGGCCATGCTGCCACCGGCACGGGGACCGTACCGGTGTCCACACTCGCGTCCGTCCCTCGCTAGCTAGGCCTCTCCGACCTTGTCGAGCTCATTAGCTCGATTCGTGTTGCACACCTGAGCCATGCCACCAAGGACGGGGAGCTCGATGGTCGATGCCTGCATTGGAGAAGAAGGGGAAGGTGCTTGCATCTGCGTGACAGTGATCTGCGTTCCAGAGCGGCTTGCCACGATGTCCGACAATGAGTTGCTCGAAGAAATGCCTCAATAAGGGAAGCAAATATGAAGCACTGGTTATACAACAGCCGTTAGAGAAGCGATCTCGGAATCTTCAAATACGACCTTTACAGGATCTGTAAAAGTGGTTATAAAGCACCAGTTTTACAAGTATACGATGGGCTTGCTCCAACTTATTTTGGATGAGTATGGATATCTAACTTATTTGAGCTCAACTTATTTTGGATGCTCAAACATATGTATGCCATGTCAAACTATTATGGATGAATCGCCTTATTATGTGCCAAAATATTACGTGTCACAAATATTAATTGATTATATTTTAAAAAATATGATTAGCTTTGATTAATCTTAAAAGAAAAATGAAAGTGTATGTTGTTTTTCGTTTTTCAAAGTTTAGGGGCAAATAAGGGAGGTTGATCTAAAGGGTAGTCTTGTTCACAAGGGAAAAGATAACAACATCAAACTATAAAAGGACAAATAAGGGATATAAAGTTAAAATCTAGGTATGAGAGAGAAGTTGGCTTTGACAGAGACAAATAAGGGACGAGTTCTCACAACAGAGGGAAATAAGAATTTGCTCTAGATTGAAAGTTTCTCAAACTTTTAGTCGATTGAAAACGAGAAAACATATATACAATGTTATTCCTTGACCTCCTTTAGTAGTGCCACTGTGCCAGTCCCTTGGAATTACGCTTTGTTAAGAGAGAAAGACCTGCAAAGAGTCATTTGATATCACAATACGTTGAATGGAGTAATTAAAAATTATATATTCAGTTTCTTGAACTGTCAATCCATCAGTACTGATTCATAGAAACTTGATCAATCACCTGCTTATGTTCTGTGCCTTGCATAGTGCTCCGTCATCTACATCGTATTATATAATAAATATACTACATATTTTTCTCAGGCTTATGTAATAATTAAGGCTGTATATAGTCATGTAAAGAATGGAATGTTGTGTGTGGTACCCCATAGCCTGGATTGTAATTCTATTTTCTTAAAGAAACTAAATATCCTATTAGAAAACATTATTTAACAACTTTTTGCACTGTACATATGTACTAGTACATCAGTTTATTCGAGTTTTCTTAAATATATTCTGAGAAAAGAAAATACATAATTTTACTAGCTATAACTAGCTCACAATTGTAATTTTTCCTACTCCAAACAAAATAGTCGTCTGAAATAGAAACAAGGACCAATGTGCGTCTAGACTAGTATCCCACGGAAAAGAATCTAAATAAATGATTGATGTTTGATACTTTGGGTTGATACCGTGCGGCGTCTTATTGGTCAATCGGCTCTATGCTGTTGTTCGGGCACAATTCTAAAATAATAGACTCCTCTTGTCCACTCGTTTTCGTATAACACACAGTTAAAATTGCGTGTTTAATTTACACACGTCATACTCTAGATATTTTAGTAAACAAGGTCTGTGGTATCTTGCTTTATTCCTAAATTGTTACCGTGGTTGACTTTTTTGTTACATTTGACTATTCAACTTATTCAAAATAATATTATATATTTTGTTGAAATATGTTTTATCATTAAAGAAACTTGATATATAGTCTATAAATTTTTACATTCAAATAAATATTTTAAGTAAGATTGAATGGTCAAATGCCATAAAAAAGTTAATAACGATAACAATTTAGAAACGAGAGGGAAGGGAGAGGGAGTACACAATTAAGCAACAAATAAAACAAAGTCAAACTTGTGATGAAATTGTTTGATGTTAGAATTACGTGTTTTGGGATGACAAGTCTTGTTGTAGCACTTTAAACAGATGGCCTAGCTCAGTTCAAATTTCCATGGCTCTAGTACAAATCACTCGTACATGTCCAGCCAAGAAACTCATTTTCCCAAAGTTGTTGGGATCTCGTGTTGTAGTGTTGACTACAATAAAGATGAATGCTCTAGCACATCTCATAGTTGTCATTCTAGTCAAGGCCCGACAACATTAGAGCATGTTTAATTTATAAACTTTATCACACCACAACTTAGTCATACTATAGATTCTTAGACGACGGTTTGATTCAATACCACGATTACAACGCTTGTCACATTATTTTAACCTTCTACCCCACATGTCATAGACTTAATAACTTGTCAAATCTTACCACGAGTATGGTACCGAATTTCTTTGCCAAACCTTTTGTGATATTCACACATGGACTAAAGTAGGTGTGGCAAAGTATAGTTAGCAACTAAACAAACCCTTAGATTGGGTTGGTAAGATACACACGGTAGTTGGTGGTGCATCATACTAGACAACGAGGTTTGGTTTTTTTTCTCTCGTCCGGATCCGCCAACTTAAATTGCACAATGTCGATATTGGCTTTACATAAGTCCTATTTTGTGTCCAAATCAATTGCACGAGACCGATGGATTTCTCAATCACCAAAATCGTGGGATGTCCGGCCCGCTACACTCCGGTTGGTATGATTGTGTTGAGTAGGAACCACACCGTCACATCATGCCAACGGGAAATAAAGTTTTTTGCAAACACGATAGGAATAAAGTTTGAAACCAACAAGTCAAAAAAAGTAACTTACAACATTACCTTTTTTTGGTGAAGAACATGTGAAGGAACTTGCCACAAGTCTTTAACCATAAGTACTTGCGCTACCGAAAAACACATAGTTGTCATGTGCCGTAGGCACACGGCGAAGGCCCATTAGCACACGACAACCTGTGTTTGTCGTAGGTGGCCTATGGCGAACATATGATGGCAGCTAGCCCCACGGTGAAGGCCGCTTCGCCGTGGCCAAGTGACGGGCACACGACAAAGGGTTTGTCATGTGTCGGATCCGGCACACGACAAACATTCAAAGGTAACGGCGTGGAGACGACGTGGGGTTATGGCAGTGTCAAAGTTTGTCGTGTGCCGGCGGCGCGGCACACGGTGGAGTAATTTTTTTGCTATGTGCTGGTGGGACAACACACGACAAACCTGTGGTTGTTTCACTGTGTGTCTCGCCACGGCGCACGGCAAAGCTGTCAAAGGTTTACGAGTGTGACCAGCACGTGACACACGACAAACTATGGAACCCACGACGACCGTCAGCCGTAATCTGTTTGTTTACCGGGTGCTGGTTAGTTGACACATGGCGAAGAAGCGATGCAGTGCAGACGTTTTGGGACACAGCGAAGGACTGTTTGCCATGTGTTGGTTTTTTGCGGTGTGTCACGTCCCTTGACACATGGCAAATTTCATGTTTGTCGTGATCCAAGAGAAAGTTATGTGTGAATTTCACCTATACATCAAATACGTTCTTCTCTCCGATGAAAAAGCTATGTGTCAATTTGTCTTCCCTAGGGCCATATCTCCAGTAAATGATTGAAATTGTTGCTTCGTGAATGAAATCCTTTAGCTAAATATCCAAGATAATTTATACAAATAAAATATGAATTATGATCAAGTTGATCTGTATAACTAATAGTAGATTCATTTAGTGCTCCAAGTAATAGCTAGTTCATAATCCAATGTAAATGAGTGCTAGCAGTAATGATGAATAGTGGAGTAGAGCTGGCAGTGATAACTATCATCGATACGTTTTAAAAAAATTAACTATTAACTGTGGTTATGATGTTAGAACTGTGAAAGCTTTTAGTGTTTTTTAGTATGGTAATGTCAAAGAGGAAAGTGAACACAATTTTTACAATTTGTCTAGACAAATGTTCAACTCATTGCGACGTTCAGTTTATATTTTCTAGAGTTTACTTACCCTACACAAAAACATGTCGAGATGCTAACAATTTGGCCTAAGGAACAAGTGTTGTTGGACCTACTCTAGACTACGAAGCAAAACATGGAGAAGGTATGTGCTACATGTTTATTTTATATAATAACAACAGAGGGAAACCTAAATAATATTGCCTAAAAGAATTGTTCTCTAAAAAAGTTTTGCGGAAGGAAAACAGAAACACGAGATGTGATCTTGTGTTTAATCGTTTATTCCTGAAGAATCCTGGTTCACTTAATTATCTTCGATGTATCTCTTTTTACATGTACTATTGATAACAAGAATTTGATGCCTGATTCAGTAAATACATGATCACAGCCTCGAGAGCCAAAGACAAGACTTAAATCATCCCAATCTCATCCTCCGAATAGCAAACAACTAGATTCACGCAAAGATAAATCTACCGAGAACCAGATCATCTAATAAGCAAGATCCGAGTACGAGTTATTACAAGCATGGATACAAGCCTGGAATGGCATTGATCGCAGAAGATGAATTAGGGAGAGCAAGATTGGCTTGTCAACAACTGCATAAGTGGTACATGGATCGGACGGATGGGAAGAAAACCATAAGTCCAGTGGCTCTCGGTCTCCAATACATGGAAACACATCTTTTGAATGGTGTGGCATACATCTCACCGACGTATGAAGACTTGTTCGACCTTTTCACTCTTTTTGCCATCGATGTGGGCTGCTTACATGTTTTTCACTGTAAGTACATTTTAACTATCATTTTTATTTGTACTTTTATATACAAAGTGTACATGAATGACTCTAATGTAATTCAGGCACATGATTCAAGAAATCATAGAAATGGTGTGATCGGAAAGACATCGTGTTTCCGTTATAGATCCTCAAAGATTCGCACATTGACTAAAGTAGGTGTGGCAAAGTATAGTTAGCAACTAAACAAACCCTTAGATTGGGTTGGTAAGACACACACGGTAATTGGTGGTGCATCGTACTAGACAACGAGGTTTGGTTTTTGTCTCTCTCTTCCGGATCCGCCAACTTAAATTGCACAATGTCGATATTGGCTTTACATAAGTCCTTTTCTGTGTCCAAATCGATTGCACGAGATTGATGGATTTCTCAATCACCAAAATCGTGGGGTGTCCGGCCCGCCACACTCTGGTTGGTATGATTGTGTTGAGTAGGAACCACACCGTCACATCATGCCAACGGGAAATAAAGTTTTTTGCAAATAGATAGGAATAAAATTTGAAACCAACAAGTCAAAAAAAGTAACTTATGACATTACCTTTTTTCCGATGAAGAACATGTGACGGAATTTGCCACAAGCCTTTAACCATAAGTCCTTGCGCTACCGGAAAACACATAGTTGTCGTGTGCCGTGGGCACGGCGAAGGCCCATTAGCACACGACAACCGTGTTTGTCGTAGGTGGCCCATGGCGAACGTCCGATGGCAGCTAGCCCCACGGCGAAGGCCACTTTGCCGTCGCCAAGGACGGGCACACGACAATGGGTTTGTGATGCACCAGATCCGGCACACGGCAAACATTCGAAGGTAACGCCGTGGAAACGACATGGGGTGATGGCAGTGTCAAAGTTTGTCGTGTGCTGGTGGCGCGGCACACGATAGAGTAATTTCTTTGTTGTGTGCTGGTGGCACAGCACACAGCAAACCTATGGCTGTTTTGCCATGTGCCTCGCCACGGTGCACGACAAAACTGTCAAAGGTTTACCGTGCGACCAACACGTGACACACAACAAACTCTGGACCCTCTAACGACCGTCGGTCGTAACTATTTGTTTACCGGGTGCCAGTTAGTTGACACACGGCAAAGAAGTTGTCCGTGCTGATGTTTTGGGACACAACGTAGGACTGTGTTTGCCTTGTGCAGGTTTTTTGCGGTGTGCCACGTCCCTTGTCACATGGTAAATTTCATGTTTGTCGTGATCCAAGAGAAAGCACATGGCAAACACGCCGGCACACGACAGCTTCCTATTGTCCGGGAATGTTGGCTGTTGCTTGTGAAATCACAATGGCATACCGACGCAGGATGGCAAGGACTCGATCGAGACAACAAGGATGTTCGTCCCGGAGTTTGAGCGCGCAGCTCAAACAACCTAGTAATTATTTGATTCTTTGTGTCCTAGTCATTCTCGGTATCGGTCGATTAGAGCGCGAGGATTATGCATCGTGCATCCAAGACACTACTGCATCTGCATGGCTGCTCTATGAAAAACTATGGTAAGTCATGCTCGCCATGGCCTATGCATGCAAACCTCTTCACCCTCCCTTTGAGGTTCGATCAAGGTCTTCATCCCTAGTTCCCTTGGCCTCTACTTGTATGATGTTGTTGCTCCTTGGCAAACTCAAGCTCGATCGAAGGGCTCACCGGCAACTACGGGGAGAGGGGGCTATCTCCCGTGCAGATTGGTGAATTTAGAGCACCATTATTTCACCTATACATCAAAATATGTTCTTCTCTCCGGTGAAAAATCTATGTGTGAATTTGTCTTCCACTAGGGCCATATCTCCAGTAAATGATTGAAATTGTTGCTTCATGAATGAAATCCTTTAGCTAAATATCCAAGATAACCTGTACAAATAAAATATGAATTACGATCAAGTTGATATGTATAACTGATAGTAGATTCATTTAGTGCTCCAAGTAATAGTTAGTTCATAATCCAATGTAAATGAGTGCTAGCAGTAATGATGAATAGTGGAGTAGAGCTGGTAGTGATAACTATCATCGATACGTTTTAAAAAATTAACTATTAACTGTGGTCATGATGTTAGAACTGTGAAAGCTTTTAGTGTTTTTAGTATGGTATGTCAAAGAGGAAAGTGAACACAATTTTTACAATTTGTCTAGACAAATATTCAACTCATTGCGACATTCAGTTTATATTTTCTAGAGTTTACTTACCCTACACAAAAACACGTCGAGATGCTAACAATTTGGCCTAAGGAACAAGTGTTGTTGTACCTACTCTAGACTACGAAGCAAAACATGGAGAAGGTATGCGCTACATGTTTATTTTTCATAATAACAAGAGGGGGAAACCTAACTAACTAAAATAATTGTTTTCTAAAAAAGTTTTGCGGAAGGAAAACAGAAACACGGATGTGATCTTGTGTTTAATCGTTTATTCCTGAAGAATCCTGGTTCACTTAATTATCTTCGATGTATCTCTTTTTACATGTACTATTGATAACAAGAATTTGATGTCTGATTCAGTAAATATACGATCACAGCCTCGAGAGCCAAAGACAAGACTTAAATCATCCCAATCTCATCCTCCGAATAGCAAACAACTAGGTTCACGCAAAGATAAATCTACCAGAACCAGATCATCTAATAAGCAAGATCTGAGTACGAGTTATTACAAGCGTGGATACAAGCCTGGAATGGCATTGATCGCAGAAGATGAATTAGGGAGAGCAAGATTGGCTTGTCAACAACTGTATAAGTGGTACATGGATCAGACAGATGGGAAGAAAACCATAAGTCCGGTGGCTCTCGGTCTCCAATACATGGAAACACATCTTTTGAATGGTGTGGCATACATCTCACCGACGTATGAAGACTTGTTCGGCCTTTTCACTCTTTTTGCCATCGATGTGGGGCTGCTTACATGTTTTTCACTGTAAGTGCATTTTAACTATCATTTTTATTTATACTTTTATATACAAAGTGTACATGAATGACTCTACAATTATGTACTTCAGGCACATGATTCAAGAAATCATAGAAATGATGTGATCGGAAAGACATCGTCAATTCAACGTTATAGATCCTCAAAGATTCGCTTTTCGACCAGAAAGAAAGGAGAGCATTATAGAGAATGAAAATGATCTTGTGGAGCATATATCAAAGATACTAAGCCACTACAAAGACGACTGGGGCTTCTATGCTTTACCCTATAACCCAACTTGGCATTGAATCTTAATAGTAATTGTGCCAGAATTAGGTGAGGTGTGGTACCTTGATTTTGCCAACATTGGTGTCGAGAACTTGACATCTATCAAATCAGTAATCACCAGGTATACACCGACCCGAATATTGTATTGTTTCCACTGATTGAATCCATGAGATTTATCATTTCTTTTCAATCAAAATGTCTGTAGGGCACATTGGGAAGCCCATGGAAAGGAAACTTCATCATTATCTTAATTTTAAGGTATGTCCCCAAATTGTACAGTGATCTATACCTTATACAAACAAGGTGTTGCATTTAGTGTCAGATTTCTGAAAATCCAGTATAAAATTTACAAAGATAATGACGCCTAGAAGAAACTATGTTGATCACACCAGTGACCGTGAGGTTTGCTTAGCTACAAAAAATTGAATTTTATTCGCCATTGGTATTTTGTCGGTAGCGTATGAAACTAGATAACAATTTTCATTCCACGCTATATGTTAGTTCTTTCATGTTGGTCACTATCAACTAAGTGTCCACATGTGTAGGTTACTTAAGTATGTAAGACCATGTACCTTTCGAATGCATCTCGAACTGATCAACTTTATTAATCTGTTTTTTTTCTTTTTGGAATTAGTGACACAAGCAGCCTTCAGGAAGTTCATCTTGTGGCTTCTATGTTTGCCACCACCTCAAAGAACTGATAAATTATAAAGGCCAACCTGAGGTTTGACATCATGTACTAAAATATCATTTCTTGTAACTACAAGTTATGCTTATGGTGAATATCATTTTCTTTCTACCATCGGGACTTCCAACTCCCGGGGGTAGACAATATCTCACAGGACGCACTCGGTGGCGTGAGGCGTGCAGGCTACGGGCGCTGCCCTCGACACGCAGACTCGAGGTGTAGGGCCGTCCGATGGGGCGAGTGAGACGAGCAGTCAGTGGAGCGACACGGTGGTGTGGGCGGCAGGCGGGTGGCATGGCGCTGCGGTGGGCAAGGCGGCGGGGCGGTGTGGTGGGGAGGGCGGCGGGCCGGGGATGGTGACGGGGCGGTCGGGAGCTAGCAACGGAAGAGAGTGAGAGAAGAGATGGAGCAGGAGCGGGGAACGGCTAAGTGTGGAGACACGTTCGCCGTGTGCCTAGATCTGCGGCACATGGCGGACATTTTGTATCTTTTATTTTCCGTTGTTCATGCGTTGACTGGCTGGATGACACGTTCGTTGTGTGCTAGGATATGTGGCACACGGTAAAATGGCCTATTCGCCGCGTGCCCATATCCGCGATACACGACAAATGTTTTTTATCTTTATTTTCCGTTGCTCTTGTAGTGACTGCCTAGGCACTAAGGTTTCGCCGAGTGTCAAATACAAGGCACACGACAAAGTACTATGTTCGTCGTGTGCTAACCCTCCAACAGATGGCGAAGTACTAGTTTCAAAAATTTAAATCCTTAAGAGAGAGTGTTTGAAATTCATTTAAAACCTATATAAGACCCTAATCAAATGAATATTAATTTATCACACACAAAAATCTATTATTTCATGTAATTATAACTCGACATTCAATTTATATGAGTTAAAATGGTATAATTACATGTTAATCCATTGAAATTGTCAAATTAGTCCAAAAAATATCTAGATATTAAGGTGAATCATTTTTTCTTGCCTATTGTGTATATAAAAAAAGTTTTGAATTGAATTTACAACTGGAATGTGTCTTTGCATCTATGAGCTTATCTTATCTTTCTAAATCTATATGGAAGTTCATCGAGAAACCTTCACGTTATAAACGTTGTCCGTGAGCAAATGTGTCAAAACAACTCAACTATTTATGACATAATTGTTATATGCTAAAATGATATTTTGGCCATTTTCATGAATTTCAAACGTCGTTTGAATTTTGTAGAATTTAAATAGTATTTCACCAAATGGTCATGGTAATGTTTCGTCAAATAAGATTTTTAAATTTCACTAAAACTACTGCATATTGTCTTAAATTAGCATCAATATCATGAATATCAGTTTTGACTCATTTTTGTCTATTATTTCATCCCCTTCCAATTCAAATTTCACTTATTCCAAACAAATCTTATAAACGAAATAAATTGGTTAAATATAGAAAAATGGTGAGAAATGACCCAAATTGAAACATAGTCTACCAAGACATGTATATGAATCACAAAAAATGCCATGTATATGTAAATTGGAACATAGTCTATCAAATAGTGTTGTTTGTCGTGTGCTCCACCACGGGCACATGGCAGAGGGGTAAATTTACCGTGTGCCCGAGACCCGGCACACGGCAAACTATGGACCACCTAATCATCGTCTCACGTCGTTGGTGTGTGGTTTACTTTACCGCGTATCGACAGGTGGGCACATGACAAGCTAAAGATTTATCGTGTGCCCTTTCAGCGACACACGGTGAAGTATATGTTTGTCGTGTGTGTTGTTTTAGCCACATGGCGAATCGGTGGCTACCTTGTGTTGGATTTGTGTCGTGTGTTAGGGCCGGGAAACACACGACAAAGAGGCTTTTCGTTGTGTGCTCGACGTTTGTCACACGACAACTATTTTGGCACACAGCAGATTCACATTCTCCGGTAGTGCCACGATGCTGACCTCGTTGCCATTCAAATGATCTCTCACCTGTTGACCACTCTGCACATATGATCAGCCACTAGTTAGTTGCATGTGAACCCGCAGCAGCCACGGTGCGGTGAGGACTCGATCGAGACAAGGGAAACATCATTCCCCCATTCCTTTTTCCCCTACATGTGTGGACTGTGAATGACACATCCGTGATAAGGGTTGAATCGGTGGTGTGCATGGTCTCACGGGTCAATTACTAGCATCTACAAGCCATATCTTTATTCGTCTATAGGTTTATTATGTTATAACTTACTCTTACACTGAGTGGGCAAGACTTATTGAGATCTTAGGATTTCTAGTGTAGATCGATGCATCGGCGTCGCTGAGGGGAAGAGAGACGGAGGCACATACCGTAGGGCTTGCAGTAGCACTTGAACCGGAGGCGGCGCCGACGTAGATGTTGGTCACATTGTCGTGGTAGCCGGTGGCGATGTGACGGTGTCGGTGTCTGCGGGCACAGGTGGTGGCATGGGACCCACCTATACCTCTTTTCCCCCTTCCCTTCTCTTCTCTCTCATCGTCCCTCGACCCATCCAACACGTCGCCGCCAGCCTACCTCCTTCCCGACGCGCCGCCTCCGCGCTCAGCGCTCCGGCCGTGCCGCTACCTCCACGCCCACCGCCTGTCGTCCGACGCCACGAGCCACCGCCTGGCCGCGCCTGCCACTACCCGACCACACCTACTGCTTGGCCGCCCGGTGCCGCGAGCCGTTGTCGGCCACGCCGGCCATTGCCCGGCCACACCCACCTCCTGGCTGCTCGCCGTCTCGCCGAACCTCTCCACATCTGCGCCGCACCAGGACCGGATCTAGACCGAGGAAGCACGCACGGGAGGCCCACTATCCGTTGCGGCCATGATATGGAGGTGGAGGCGGGAGGGACAATTTCAAGTGTGTTTTGATTTATTTGAGGCTACCCTATCCACCTCTTTGATTGTAATCCGGACCATGTATCCCCTAGCTATTTCACTTTGAGGAATTAATAAAGGTTGTTGTATTGGATTTGTATCATGCATGTGTGTACCAACTATTATTCCAGTGATTAGTATGTATATATAGTGTATGCCCCCGAGTGGGGTGTCACACCTTTTAATGGAAAGAACTCACTAGTAAGTTATACCACAATAACTTTATTATTTCCGAGTCATCAAGTGACTATAACAATACATAATATGCTCCGCGATTTGGATTTAGATCTGAATCTATCCAAAATATTCATCGATCTGCCAATCATCTTAAATGTATAGAAACATAATTTCCACACATACCTTTCGGTATGTTGCATCATAAATGACGTCGGGTTTGAGCATGAACCCTTGTGCTACAAATCTTTGTCATTGCATCACCATTACAATGAATCATTCCTTTTATGTTTCATACGGAAGATGATATGAGAAGGTGTTACTTCTCACTATATCAGCAAAGCAATTCTCCGTAATTAGCACCTTTTGGTTCGACCAATTTGAGTGCTGAGGCAATCTACCTAGGATTTTGGTCTCGATCCAACATGGATTTTGCAATGAACCAATGAAGTATGTGGAAATTTTATCCTTGATAACTCCGTGCATTTCCCAAAACACCGAAGGATGTTCATGTGACTCAGCACCTGAATTATGTGCACACATGATGCTGGTATTTTGGATGTTAAAATCCATAGGCCTTGGATAGTAAATATCCGTAAAGGTGGCAACCAACATAGAAGTGGTTTGCATTTCCTGTCATGGAGAATGTTCTACCGCTATTCTCGAGGATGCTTGCAAGAAGCTCTCCTATGGACATACTTCTCCCCCTCAAATAATAATTAGGAGTTGAGTGGTTTTTTATTAGTACCTCCACTCTTTCGGGCACGTTAATATCAAGAATTAGATTTAGTGACACCTTTACGACAAGTAAATGTTATTGGCAGACCATTTGTATTGTATTACAAATATAGAATGTTTTGAACAATAGGTTCAATTCCTTTAGTACGTGGATGTGAGGATTGAATGTAAATGTGTGTGGCATTCTTTCTGATTCCTGACATTCTTTGTGTGTTATTAATCTCCCCTAATGCCTAGAATAATCCTCTCACGCATGGTATGATTGATGTATAATAATACCTCTTATGAATTTCAATGCTCTTGATGTATATGCATTATGATGGAGATGCTAGTATGTGTGAAACATTACCGCTACTCAAAACGGGAAATTCTTGACATGTGACCAACTATCCATGTGTTATTAAATGGGAGAGAGTTGTTTACACGACTGATCTTAGTGGTGTGTAAAGCCACTTGTTACTAACCCAATGCTAGTAACTTTTTAATTCGAACATATGCTAGATTAAATTCGAGGCATAGGAACTTGATAGCATTGTCCATTTTGGATTGGAATGATTGAAGCAATTATTCAGGATTTATGCTCATGATATGAGCAATAATCTTATCAATTGCATGGTTGTTGTGTGGTAATAAACACACAAGACATCATCATAAAGATGTACCCATACAAACCATGTAATAATTGAACAATCAATGGTTGCATGTGTTCTTGAAATACTACAAAGAACTTCTTAAATTTCTTCAAGTTGAGTGGCACACATCTAATTCCTTGTGGCACTTAGACCGTGCCCACTAAATCCAAAATATTAGTAATATGTTATTACCAATAGAATTGATAGTAATTTTTCTTATCATCCCTATGACGGGATAACCAAGGCAATGATGCCAAGTCTTGATATAATCAAGAAAGAAAAAATTACGCTGAATAAGAATCGTGTCGCACAGGAGCGCATTCTCACAACAAGGTAAACGATGAAATCAATTAAATCATGTTTACCCAGTGGATTCCAAGGCATGTCGCTCCATGTCCGTCTCTTTTCTCACAGCAAGTCTTTGCAGATGATGCTTGCCGACGAAACTGGTTGCTCATGGGTCTAGTGTTGGATGTTGAGGAAGCTTGTTGTCATCTGATCGCTTGCTGAAATGGTACCGACGGATTATTCCAGCAGCCTACCGATGCTTTCTTCGACAAATTACCCTCAACTCAGTGGTTGAGCGTGCTGATAATGTATTAATAATAATTGTGAGACACAATTATAGAATGAATCGATTATCTTTATTGATGCTGACATATACATATTTATAGGGGGAAGAACCCCCCAAAGGATGTGTCCGCTTTGACGGTCCTCTCATGTGATTGGATAGGACACGAAGAGGTGGATTCTAGTGTGAACATGTATGCATGCAGAACTAACTATTTTCATGCCCTCCGTAAAAGAAAATAAGCTATGTTTCATTAAATGAAAAAACTATTTTCACGTCTGATGTGAACAAGGGTGCCCAATCTTCCGAAAGATTTTGGTAAACGATGATTTGGTGGAGACTTGACAAAACTCGATCCGGCTTTCGAACAACACGATTCGAAACCCCGCAATCGTAGCACCATGTCTTCTATGGTTATCAAACGTGCAAGCACGATTGACCTCGCTCAAAAGTCTAATCCTCGCCTACGAATCAAAGTACACAAGCAAGAACAAAAAGAATGCAGCACAATTTGTAGCCCTGTGTTGATTTTCCGAACCATCCCGAGTTTGAAGGATGTCTCGGGATGCGATGATGATAAGGAGTAGGAGTAGGGGTAGGGCTTAGCTCATTAAGAGGATCTGGAGGTTAATTTGGTTCGACTTGACTTAAACAAGTTGAGGTAGTCTTTTAGCTCATTAGGTTAACAAGCCAACTCTGAGCTAGCTCGTGAGGTGGGTCACCTTCTCTTTAAAACTAAGAAACTACCTAGGTTCCATTGGAACAATGTAGAGATGGGAGAATTTCTAAAATCGGCAGTGATTGAAGGTAGATGTTAGAAAAGTGGAAGTTGAAGTATTGCTATGTTTCTCTTATAAAATTTATTATAAATACTTGGTTATTATATTTATATGAATATTTTATATTTTTCTAATAATAAAATATTTGAGTTATTTAGATCAATGTATGAGATGAGTAATGTTTGGTTTGAATCTTGTTGATCTAAAATATATATAATATTTTTATATGCATATATGTTATGTTTTATTTATTTTTTACTTATATATAATTACATTTTTTATAAAATGAGCTAGCTCATGAGCATAATCAACTAAGTTGAGCTACATTATTAGTTTGTTAGTATAATGAGCTAAGTTGAGCTAACTTGTTATACTAACGAGCTCATGACAAACTGAGTCGAGTCAAATGTACTCGAGGCCTTTGGTGTCCAAGTGGGTCCAGCTTGATCGATTGACAGTTGTGATCATCCACTTAGGCTCTGTTTGGATCCTCTTAGTTTATAAAAAAATTCCACCAGCTTATAAAAAACTCATAATGTAATCCATCCAAGCTAAAATCAATTTATGGCTAACTACTAGTTTTCCTCTAGCTACTAAAGAAAATACCTTTTATAAAAGGGAAAAATCTATTTTACTCCCTCGAACAATCCACTATGTCTAAATTACATCTCGAACAAAATCTAGGCTCACTTTACTCCCTCAAACAATTTAAGTTGGCTCAATTTACTCCCTTATGCAAATTCTCTTTTTTGTTTCTCTTTGTACGATTTGAATTTGAGGCTCTAATTTTGCATGATGATATATACTATCATTTTTCTATATGAAAGAAAATATTACATATATTTTTTAAAATATTTTGTATACAATTCTAGAACTATAAAATTAAGATGACATTTGATGTTATTAAACTATTAAGATGACACTATGTTTAAAATATATATTATATTTTTTTAACGTAAGGTTCAATGAAAACTATTGTTGTACAAAATTTGAGTACTATACTCAATTTGTACAAGGAGAAATAAAAAAAGAAATTACATAAGGGAGTAAATTGAGCCAACTTAAATTGTTTGAGGGAGTAAAGTGAGTCAAGATTATGTTCGGGTGTAATTTGGACAAAGCGGATTGTTCAGGGGAGTAAAATAGACTTTTTTCTTTATAAAAACTATCTCCATAAACCCTATTTTTTAAACTAGCCTCGAAACCATGACCTAATTTATACACCAGTTTACAGAATTATCTCAATAAACTGATTTTTAATAAACTTCAATGGATCCAAACAGGATCTTAGTAGAGATACTCCTAGGAAAAAAAGACTATAATCAACCAGTGAGCTTGCCGTTATAAATTGTTTTAGTTGTGTATAGTAACGAACATATTTCAAAGTAATCGAGAATTTTAAATGTTGGTTAGCAACGACCTTAACTTTTAGTGGCGGAAGTGAGTACTTAGCATATTTTTTATGTCTTAGATAATGATAAAAATGGGTAATTTAGAAACAAATATTAATTTGAGTCCACACAAAAAAGCTTAACGGTGTCATCTTCAAAATTGATTTTGAAAAAGCAAATGATAAAGTTAAGTGGACTTTTCTACAATACACATTCCGTACGAAGGGATTCTCCCTAAGTGGTGACGGTCCGTAGAAAGGTTGATCTCGAGAGATAGTGTCGGTATCAAAGTCAATGATGGCATAGGCCACTACTTCTAGATAAAAAATGGATTGCACCAAGGGATCCTGTGTCTCTCATCTTGTTCAACATCGTGGCTCATATGTTAGTCGTGCTTATTAAAAGAGCAAAGGATGATGGACAGATTAATGATATACTTCCTCATCTAGTGGAGGATGGGTTGTCTATTTGCAATAGGCGGATGACACCATTCCGTAAATAGAACATGACATTTAAAAGGTGAAAAACATGAAGCTCTTGCTATGTACCTTTGAACAACTGTTATAAACTTCCGGAAGAGTGAATTGTTTTGTTATGGGAAGGCAAAAGAATTCGAAGATGAGTATACAAAGCTATTGGGATGCAATGTGGGAGAATACCGTTTCCGTTATCCGGGTTTCCCGATGCACCATAGAAAACTCAGTAATAATGATTGGAGAATAATAGTGGAATGGTTCGAAGGAAGACTAAACTACTAGAAGGCAAAACATCTTTCATATGGGGGGTCGACTAACTCCGATTAATTCAATGCTCAGTAGTCTTTCTTCAAAATTCCCAAAGAAGTCTTTAAGGTTCTTAACTTGATACGTTCTAGATTTTATTGGCAAGGAGGTAAAGATACTAATAAATATCGCCTTGCCAAATGGGACTTAATGTGTCAACCTAAGGACCAAGGAGGACTTGGCATCATAGAATTAGAGGTCCAGAATAAGTGTTTACTTAACAAGTGGTTGTATAAACTCCAAAATGTGAGAATGGCTTATGGCAATCCCTTCTCCGGAATAAATACCTGGAAACCAAGGACTCTAGCCCAAGCCGAGATCAAACAAGGAGACTCCCACTTCTGGCGTGGCCTCTTGAAAGCCACGGATGAGTTATTCGCATGCGTTACTTTTAAAATAAAGGACGGGAGCCAAATAAGGTTACGAGAGGATGTGTGGTGTGGAACTCGGCCTTTTCGGGATTTGTTCTTAAATCTTTACCACGTTGCCTATAAGCCACATGATACGGTGCGACGAGTAATGGGCCAACAACCATGTTGTCTCTCGTTTTGGAGGGATTTGATTGGTGTCTAGACACGAAATATGATGCTTTTGTGGCTAAAGTGTCCCACATAACCTTAACTTATGACAGGGATACCGTGTCTTGGAAACTACATAAAATGGGGTCTTTTTGACCAGTTCTATGTATAACCATTTGATAAACCAAGACACATATTTTCGTCACAGGATATGAAAACTAAAACTTCCGTTGAAGATAAAAATTTTCCTTTGATACCTTGTATGTGGTGTAATTTTGACAATGGATAATTTGACAAAGAGAGACTAGAAGAGCAGTCATAACTGTTGTTTTCATAACCACGAGGAAACAATTTGACATCCTTTTTTTTATTGTCATCATGACAAGAATCTTTCGAGGATAGTGGAAGTAGCTATGGAGTTACTCCCACCTAGATTAATTGCTCATATTACGAGTAACTAGCTTTCTAATTTTGACTTCAAAGCACGTAAGATAATTTTTGTTGGGGTAGTGGCTCTTTGTTGGGCCGTTTGGCGTTGCGGAAATTACTTGCATTTTAACAATGTAAGATATTCATTGTTTTTTCATGCTTTATTCAGGGGAACTTACTGGTTGCGGTACTGGGCGTTGCTGCAGCCTAAGAAGACCACGTCGAACAACCGATCTGTTTGCGTATCCAATGGAGGTGGCTGCCATGGAGTTTTTTTTTGCTAGTCATGATTGACAGTTTAATAATAGACTTGGTTCTTCTTGATTTTGTTCTTCGTTGGACGGTCGGTCGACCGTGTTTAATAATTATTAAAACAATGGTTATGTGCATTATGCAGAAAAGCGAAACGATGTAAACTTTGTTTTCATTATTTGAGTAATTATAAAACAAATCTCAGGGAGGTGCTTTGGGTTATGGTTTTTGTAACTACTGCCAATGTCAGTAAAAAACTAGAAATGGAGCGATTTTTTTGTAAGAATTTGCCTTTTTTAATATTTCTATAATTTCTCGGGGTTGTTGGATGTGCAATACGGAGCCAACAACTATTTCCATGTCCAGCACGTGTTGATTTTTTAGACCACTCGAGACGTATCTAACGCGAGGATGAAGCAGTCTACAAGCGTAACTGACCATTCCCACGTGATTAGGGATCACCGTCTGTTTCAGCTCACACCGACGAGTTTCTAAAAAATCTTGTGCAAAATACTGTTCAGCACTATTTACAATGTTGATACCATCGAAGCACCAGGCATGCTTTTACCAACTGAAGAACATCTTTTGAGCTGCAATACTCCAAATTACAGCAAGCTAGAAGAAGACGACACCAAACACATTGCTCCAAACCAAGTAAAATTTCAGAACTTGTAAATATTTTCTTGATCTGTGTGCGTGATGGGACGCGGATAAACCATTATAAAATTAAGGGAGTACATAGTGAACTTAAGTTTAATGCTAGCGTCAATATTTTTGGCAATTATATAGTATTCAGCTTATTAATTGATTAACCTAAACTGTGGTGATGGGAGCAATGAGGGTGTACTCACTTCACTTCAATTTATTTGTCACTTTAGATTTTGTCCAAGAAATAATAATGGGAGGTCAAAAAGACTAATGAAACGAAAAAAAGATATCAAATTTAATAATAGTAGATACACTATATTAAATAAAAAATATGTATAAGATTTTTAGTTCAATATTTGGCCCAATATAAAATCTACAAAACATGTGAATACCGAGGTCGTTGAATGTGTATGTATTATGCAGAACTAACAAACTATTTTTCACGTCCTTCACAAAAGAAAAGAAAGCTATTTTTCAGTTTGTTTCTATTTTTTCATTTCTATCTTATTTTTCTTTTCCTCGTTTGTAATTGAATTTGTAAATTTTCGTTTGGTTTTTTTAATGCATAGAAGGTAGGGGGAACCCCCTCCCGATTACCTCAAAAAAAATGAAAAACTATTGTCACATATGCCATCCACCTTGTGTTGATTTTCCACACCATCCTGAGACTTAGGGTGTGTTCGTTTCCTCCTCTAAAATTTAGCATTGTCACATCAAAGAGAATCTTATTATTTATGAATATTTCGATCAATTTAATGACAAAACTCTATTGGCAGATTGGTGCTAATTTTCGAGATGAGTTTAATGAGTTTAATTAATCTATATTTTACTAAAGTGATGCTACGAGTAACCGTCTTCTAATCACGACTTAATTAACCTCATTAGATTCGTCTCGTAAATTATCTATGGACCTGTAATTTATTTTATAATTAAACTTTATTTGATACTCTTAAATAATAAAATTCTTTTTGATGTGACAACTCTAAAATTTAGACCCGAGAAAACGAACACACCCTTAACGATGTATCAGGACGCGAGGATGATACAACCCAGGTGTCCAGTTGACAGATAGCTAGCTAAGTGGAATCTTTGGTCGACTAATGCTACAACCCAGGTGGACGTGGTGGCATGTGTACCATGTAGAAAGTGTGCGTTCATAGGTAACTACTACTTCGGAAGACACGAAACGTCAAGGAAACTCACCTAATCAATCGAGATCGAGTTGCTGCTAACAATGGTGGGATGGCCTGCCGTTTCAACTTTCAACAGCTGCACGTGTGCCACTAGCAATGGTAGGATGGCCTGCTGTTTCAATAAATGCACGTGTCCTCCTCTGGATACGCATGCAAAAAATCCAGTGGAGAGATTCGGTGCTCACCATGGCCAAGGGCATATACACTCGCCTATTGGTGAACGGACAGAAAAATGGCTAGTACCTTTGCTGCTCATGATCCTATGGCCTTTTGTCTTGCTTAAATGACAGGCAGCACGCAGTAGACACACAGTACTGCACTGAACGTGGGTACTTGAGGTGTCAAGCAAAAACATGAGTCCAACGATGTTTGCATGCCTTGGGGTCGGTCTATCGTAGAATTCAAACGAGCATTAAAACATTTGACTTGAACCTGATACACCAACCGCCGGTGATAGCGACGACAGAGGGACGGGAAAGCGACTTGCGCACATGTCGAATGGACATACACTGTTGTTGCCAATGTAGTCCCCGCGCATATAAATAGCCACGGGTCCTTCATCTTTTCCTCATCCGACATTGCCAAATCCTGTGCTACGTAGCAAGAGTGCCCGGTGCCGCTGAATTAGAGCCCACTAATTCTTCCTCGGCTCGTTAAGTTTAGACACATGGCGCCGACCACGAACTGTGGCCACATCGTCAATGGCATCCACCAGAACGGTACGCTCGCCGAGGTGGAGCACCCGCAGAAGGCACTCCCGCATTGCGCCCACCTGCTGGACGCCGGCGAGTTCCGGCGGCAGGGCCGCCAAGTCGTCGATCTCATCGCCGACTACTACGCCCGGATGGGTGATTACCCCGTGCACCCCGACATCACCCCCGGGTTCCTGCGGCGCGAGCTCCCGGAGAACGCGCCGCTGCGTCCGGAGCCCGACGCGTTCGCGGCGTCGCTGCGGGACGTGCGCGACCTCATCCTGCCCGGCATGACGCACTGGCAGAGCCCCGCCACTTCGCGCACTTCCCGGCGTCGAGCAGCACCGTCGGCGCCCTCGGCGAGGCCCTCACCGCCGGCATCAACGCCGTGCCGTTCACGTGGGCTGCCTCGCCCGCGGCAACGGAGCTGGAGATGGTGGTCGTGGACTGGCTCGGCAAAGCGCTCCACCTGCCCGAGAGCCTCTTGTTCTGCGGCGGAGGCGGCGGCACGCTGCTCGGGACCTCGTGCGAGGCCATCCTATGCGCGCTCGTGGCCGCGAGGGACCGGAAGCTGGCGGAGATCGGCAGCCGGAGGCTCGGCGACCTCGTGGTCTACTGCTCCGACCAGACCCATTTCGCCTTTCGCAAGGCCGCGCACGTGGCCGGCATCCACCGCGACAACTGCCGTGCGTTGGCGACGTGCCGTGACGACATGTTCGCGCTCTCGCCAATCAAGCTGAAAGACGCCATGCAAGCTGATGTGGACGCCGGGCTGGTCCCGCTCTTCGTGTGCGCGACGATCGGGACCACCCAGACCACGGCGGTGGACCCTGTCGGGGAACTCTGCACGGTCACCGCGCCGCACGGCGTCTGGGTCCACGTGGACGCGGCGTACGCGGGGTCGGCGCTCGTGTGCCCGGAGTTCAAGCACGTGATCGACGGCGTGGAGGCCGTGGACTCGTTCAGCATGAACGCGCACAAGTGGCTCCTGGCCAACACCGACTGCTGCGCGCTGTGGGTGAAGAAGCCGTCGTTGTTGATCGCGGCAATGGGCACGGAGCAGGAGTACATCCTCAAGGACGCCGCCGCGGAGGGCCACGACGTCGTCGACTACAAGGACTGGTCTGTGACGCTGACCCGTCGCTTCCGGGCACTCAAGCTCTGGCTCGTGCTCCGCTGCTACGGCATCGAGGGCCTGCGCTCCCACATCAGAGCTCACGTGCGCATGGCCGTGCTGTTCGAGAACATGGTGAGGCTCGATTCCCGGTTCGAGGTGATGGCCACCAGGCAGTTCGCGCTGGTCTGCTTCCGGCTCCGGTCGCCCGAGAAGCTGGGCGGCGAGAAGAAGGCCAACGAGCTCAACAGGAGGCTCCTTGAGGAGGTGAACGCATCGGGGCCGTACATGAGCTCCGCCAATGTGGCTGGAATCTACATGCTCAGATGCGCCATCGGCAGCACACTCACGGAGGAGGACCACGTCCGCGATGCGTGGAAGGTCGTGCAGGATCGAGCTGCCTGTCTGCTTCGTAAAATGGAGATTACATACACCGTGGCTACGTAAGTATACTGAGCTCTAGGCATACTGGAGCCGAAGCTCTAGATGGTAATCATGCATGGGTGTGCTATCCCGGGCTGTTGGCTCACTTCTTCTTCATTTTTGATTTTCTTATGCGTTATGCATAACTTGAGTGCAAAATATACTTATTATGTACAACACCAGAAGTTTCAATGGTATATGTTCTAAAGATTGTACATGTTCAAAATTTACTACAGATATACTTGCATGTTTTCATACTCTTGACTAGCTACTACCAAAAACGGTGTTTTATTTTTTCCATATTTTCATACTCTTGACTGCTACCGAATAGGGTGTTTCATTTTTTTCCAGGTTCAAATTGATAACATAAAGAAAATTTCTTGTCATTATTATTTTCCTGTGCTAATTTTACCATCTAATAAAATACCCTATATATTACAATGAGAATATTATTTTCTCATGATACTTCTTCTTTAGTGCCCGTTGCTATACTTGGTCTCATAATCATATTGTCGATGCTTAGAAAGAGATCGACAAATCACTACCGGCAAACCAAAGTTTGCCATGTGCAATTCGTCGGAAACATGGCAAAGATCTTATTTGCTGTATGCTTTTAGACGTGCACACGACAAAGCGTTAGCACATGATAAAATACAGCTTCGCCGTGTCTCAATACACAACACACGACAAAGACATACTTTGACGTGTGCATAAAACAGCCACACGGCAAAGATGGTACTCGTGTGCCAACGGCCATGCACACGGCAAAGACATTCCATTAAGGTTTCGCGGTCCCCTGACCGACGGGTGTTGGTGGAAAAACTCTTTGCCGTGTGCGAAACCTTGGCACACGACAAACTCTCCTCTTCGTCGTGTGCCTGGCCAAGGCACACCGCAAATCAGAAAAAAAAACATTGTCATTTACCTCTCAAACTTTTTCTCTAGTCCACATACAATGCTTGGTACTATATATTCTAATTTGATGTATTTCTAGCTCTCTTTACTATATTTAACCATTTTATTTCATTCAAATGATTTTTTTCACACAAGTCAAATTTGAACTGCAAGTGCATGAAATAATAGAATAAAGTGAGTCAAATAATGATATTCATGATACTGAGACTAGTGTAAGACCGTATCCAGTAGTTGAAATCAAATTTCAAACGTCGTATTCATGAAATTTTGCCTCGAACGTGTGGTCAAATAATATTTAAATTCTAAAAAATGCAAATGAAGTCTGAAATTCATGAGATTTGTTGGTATATCTTTTTATCATACACGGAGTCTATGGTAAATAGTTGAATAGGTTTTGCATATTTTGTCACGTACAATGCTTATAAACTGAACCTTCCTCTAAGAAGCTCCATAGACAATAAACAACATGGAATGCTTCACTTCAATTTTTGGTATTTTTTTATTTTTAGATAATTTTAATATATTAAATGTAATTATATCACTTTTAGTTTTTTTTTGTCGTGTGTCCTGGTAAGAGCACACGACAAAGAGGCCTCTTCGCTGTGTGTCGTGGTCAAGACACACGGCGAAGCAAAATTGCCACGTCAACGATTCGCGACGAGATCACACGGATCCCTCGCTCACATTCCCTTCTCTCCTTCTCTTGCCTTATCCTTTTCCCACTCACAAACGAGAGAGAGAGAGAGAGAGAGAGAGAGAGAGAGAGAGAGAGAGAGAGAGAGAGAGAGAGAGAGAGAGAGAGGTCAAGGCACGGAATTCACGGAGGGAGGCGGGGCGGGGCAGCGCCGGTGCACCGCGGCGAGCTAGGCGTTGGGTGGAGCGGCGCCGAAGGTTGGCGCAGAGGGCAGAGGGCGGCGGGCGAGGTCGCACCGGCGGCAAGGTTAGAGGGCACCGGGCGAGGCAGCCCCGACGAGCAGCTGCAGATGGGGACGGGCGCGAGAGCTCCGTCCCGCTCGTGACTGGGCGAAACAGATAAATAAATCGATGCTTCTCTCCGCGAGCGGGGATGGAATTGAACCGGCCAGGGCTGCGGTGGCGTATACCAGCTCGGTGCCGTGAATTGGGAGGACATGCTCCCACATCATCGTCGTCTTCCCGTGGAAGATGGCCAAGCAAGGAAATTCAGCGAGACCAGGACTAGCAGTGCAGCAGCAGCACCGTGTTTCACGGTCTTGACTCCGCACAGAGAAGTTGGACTAGGAGGTGGGAGGCGGGGCGGGGCGACGGCGGAGGTCAGGGCAAAGGGCGGCTAGCGGAGGCGCATGCGGTGGCGCCAATGGTGGCGTCGTGGTGTTCCGTTTTTTTCCAAAATTTTTTTGTCGTGTGTTATGGACCTAGCTCATGGCAAACCACTGCTAATCCCATGAAGGGTATAGAGTTTATCGTCTACCGGTTCTAGCACATGACGAAGTTTTTACCGTGTCCTGCGCTTTGGCACACGACGAGTATGGCTTTGTCGTCAGGTCTAGTTGCCTTCGAGCCTTCGCCGTGTGGAATTTGTCCTTTACCGTGTGCCGCTAGCACACGACAAAGTTCCGTTTTCTGGTAGTGAATATTGTTAGATCGGATCGAGGGGAAATCTTCAGGTGAGATCAATCTCACAGGACACGTGGGGGCTTATATCGGTTCAGCCCTCCCGAAACACAAAAACCCTACATCCGGTTTGGAGTTGTATTGTGGCAGGGTGTTCTCGTCGGGGTTACCGAAATTACAGGATGCCTTCCCTGATAGGGGAAGTTACATATTCACAGTCCAGGAACTGCCTTAGAGATTGGGCAAGAACCTGACTCTATCGCTAGTTTCCTTTCTTCTACTCGAAGTTACATTCAAGTAGGTACTCTAGTGGGCCTAAATTGGTACAATGTTGGTTTTCCGATGTGGCCTATCATCGGCCAAAGTTGAGGGGTCGACACATATATATGTTACTAGCAGTCCACCCGTGCGTTGCTATGGGCGAACTTGTAACAAAAATATAACAGAAATAATTGCAATATTGGAGTATCAATTCATTTTTGCACTCTACTACATTCATTAAAAAATGATATTTCAATAGTCAATAACAGTGTCTATACAAGAAGGTATCAATGATCAACATTAGTACAAAATGAATATTTTACATTTCGCTCTCCGATATAGCGGCTTTACTTTTTCTAATATAAATGAGTAATAATTCTCACATTTATCACACAACTAAACATGCTCCTCTTGATGAAATTCCAAACCGACAAGCGTCTCTGGATCAAACCACAAGAGGGTCACACATGAGCGGTGAGCCCTTCACGAGGAACCTACACAAATTTAAGAATTGTTACGCTAGATGAAGACAGAGAAAGGGCAGCATGTTCTATTCCTTTGCTGCAGCAATAAAATTATAAAATTAGGCTTATACGATTTCAATACCCAACCGACACTAATCTACAACCTACATGAACACAACCTAAATTTCAAACACAAAAGTCACACGGCGTCGCGGATCGCGCCAACCACGCGGCCATAGCTTGAGTTCAAGAGGTCCTTGACCTGGAGCCTTCGGAACGCCCATAGCACCATGTTGCCGAAGAATTCCATTGGCACCGGAGGATTGGCCCGTGCCCTGCAGTTCACTACCACCCTCACCTGCGTGAATTCTTCCGAATTGAAGTCCCGCGCCGCCGTGAGCTTCTTCCACATGTGCACGAGCATGCACTGGAATGTGCTGCACCGGCTGCCCACGCGTGATTTCAGGTCGGTGATGAACTCAGCTGAAATGTACGGTGAGACTCTTGATCTTCTCCATGGGCACGACGGCGTGGGACTTGTTGGAGCCGTAGTCGCCATCATCATCCCCTTCCATCTTGTACTCGATGGATCGGTGGTCGAACATGGGCGTCAGCGTGCTGCGAGAGGCACGGCGGTTGAGGAATGGAGGGGAGGGGATGATGAAGTCCTTGCCCTCGTGCGCTGCCCTCGCCCACACGACGAAGAACATGCTCAAGGATTGTCCGTCGGCAACGTGGTGGTGGTTGATGGTGCCGATCACGATGCCACCACACCTGTAGCGGTTCAGCTTCACCTGCAGCAGTGCAGCCCCAATGTTCTCCTGTTTTCAAAATTAAATCACAGCAAACCAACATGCATCAGCTTAATATATGCATAAATGTCATACGCATCAGCACCTAGTTAGTGATGAATATCGTTATCATTATCTCTAGTATTGGCGGGTAAAGCTCGTCCACGTTTGCAATCATGCTGTCGGCGAGGTCAGCCGAGACTGTCTCCTCTACAACGAGGACGCCCTCGTTGTTGAAGTGGAGGAACCTCCGGCCCTAGTCGTCTACGACTAGCCAACCCGCAAGGTGCGGGTACAGCGCCATGGCTTTCAGGAGGCTCTCTTTGATCGCCTCGTTGGACGGCGCCGGCGCTGAATAGGCGTGCACAGTGGTCAAAGACAGTCAAGCGGCCTTCTGGCCGGCAAGCGGGTGTGGGGTGGGATAGACCGGCTGCACCATCGTGGTCTCCACGGCTGTGCTTACCTTGTTGACAGAAGTGTTGGTTCGTTAGTGGGATATGGACTTTGAAGAGAAATGCGTTGTTGGTTTGCCTTGAAGAAAAGTTTTGTTACTGAACATATAAATACACGTACGCGAGTGCGACTTTGGGTCTTTGCACGGCATGGTGGAGTAATTGAACGACCAGCATCAAATATTATGGTTGTTAATTTTCAGTTGATTCGACATCCAATACCACTAAATCGAAATTGAATAGTCCATAAAAAGAACTTTTTTCTATAGCCTATACATTTATATGTAGAATCCTTTTTATCTTACATGTCACATGACCTAAAAATAAATAACAACTTAAATTCCAGTACAAACTACATAGATTGAAGAGCAGATTACTTATTTCCCCCGTTTTGAGAACTCATCCCTTATTTGTCTTTGGCAAAGCCAACTTCCCTCTCATACTCATATTTTGAATTTCCATCCCTTATTTTCCCCTTTCTATTAACCACGTCACCAATTATCTGTTGACCTCTCCGTTAATTTCAATCTCCATGTCCGCGTTCCGAAAATGCCCCTTCAACGCGTTGTGCTCTTCTTTCCAATCGATACGTAACGATACAGAAAAAAAGCTTTTGTCGCCGCTGTCCTGCCCGATGGGGGGCTCTCAACCGCCACATGTAGAGATGGTGCCCTCGAAACCGTCGGACGCTGCGCCCTGAGAGGGGCTTAGAACACCATCACCACAGCCGTTGAGGCGGCTGGTGCACCCTGCCCGATGGGGGCTCACCGTCGCCGCCTGCAAAACTCGCATCCCACGACACCGCTTTTGCAGCAAACTGAGCTGGCCATGCTGCCACCGGCACGGGGACCGTACCGGTGTCCACACTCGCGTCCGTCCCCTCGCTAGCTAGGCCTCTCCGACCTTGTCGAGCTCATTAGCTCGATTCGTGTTGGACACCTGAGCCATGCCACCAAGGACGGGGAGCTCGATGGTCGATGCCTGCATTGGAGAAGAAGGGGAAGGTGCTTGCATCTGCGTGACAGTGATCTGCGTTCCAGAGCGGCTTGCCACGATGTCCGACAATGAGTTGCTCGAAGAAATGCCTCAATAAGGGAAGCAAATATGAAGCACTGGTTATACAACAGCCGTTAGAGAAGCGATCTCGGAATCTTCAAATACGACCTTTACAGGATCTGTAAAAGTGGTTATAAAGCACCAGTTTTACAGTATACGATGGGCTTGCTCCAACTTATTTTGGATGCGTATGGATATCTAACTTATTTGAGCTCAACTTATTTTGGATGCTCAAACATATGTATGCCATGTCAAACTATTATGGATGAATCGCCTTATTATGTGCCAAAATATTACGTGTCACAAATATTAATTGATTACATTTTCAAAAATATGATTAGCCTTGATTAATCTTAAAAGAAAAATGAAAGTGTATGCTGTTTTTCGTTTTTCAAAGTTTAGGGGCAAATAAGGGAGGTTGATCTAAAGGGTAGTCTTGTTCACAAGGGAAAAGATAACAACATCAAACTATAAAAGCACAAATAAGGGATAGAAAGTTGAAATCTAGGTATGAGAGAGAAGTTGGCTTTGACAGAGACAAATAAGGGACGAGTTCTCACAACAGAGGGAAATAAGAATTTGCTCTAGATTGAAAGTTTCTCAAACTTTTAGTCGATTGAAAACGAGAAAACATATATACAATGTTATTCCTTGACCTCCTTTAGTAGTGCCACTGTGCCAGTCCCTTGGAATTACGCTTTGTTAAGAGAGAAAGACCCTGCAAAGAGTCATTTGATATCACAATACGTTGAATGGAGTAATTAAAAATTATATATTCAGTTTCTTGAACTGTCAATCCATCAGTACTGATTCATAGAAACTTGATCAATCACCTGCTTATGTTCTGTGCCTTGCATAGTGCTCCGTCATCTACATCGTATTATATAATAAATATACTACATATTTTTCTCAGGCTTATGTAATAATTAAGGCTGTATATAGTCATGTAAAGAATGGAATGTTGTGTGTGGTACCCCATAGCCTGGATTGTAATTCTATTTTCTTAAAGAAACTAAATATCCTATTAGAAAACATTATTTTACAACTTTTTGCACTGTACATATGTACTAGTACATCAGTTTATTCGAGTTTTCTTAAATATATTATGAGAAAAGAAAATACATAATTTTACTAGCTATAACTAGCTCACAATTGTAATTTTTCCTACTCCAAACAAAATAGTCGTCTGAAATAGAAACAAGGACCAATGTGCGTCTGGACTAGTATCCCACGGAAAAGAATCTAAATAAATGATTGATGTTTGATACTTTGGGTTGATACCGTGCGGCGTCTTATCGGTCATCGGCTCTATGATGTTGTTCGGGCACAATTCTAAAATAATAGACTCCTCTTGTCCACTCGTTTTCGTATAACACACAGTTAAAATTGCGTGTTTAATTTACACACGTCATACTCTAGATATTTTAGTAAACAAGGTATGTGGTCTCTTGCTTTATTCCTAAATTGTTACCGTGGTTGACTTTTTTGTTATATTTGACTATTCAACTTATTCAAAATAATATTATATATTTTGTTGAAATATGTTTTATCATTAAAGAAACTTGATATATAGTCTATAAATTTTTACATTCAAATAAATATTTTAAATAAGATTGAATGGTCAAACGTCATAAAAAAGTTAATAACGATAACAATTTAGAAACAGAGGGAAGGGAGAGGGAGTACACAATTAAGCAACAAACAAAACAAAGTCAAACTTGTGATGAAATTGTTTGATGTTAGAATATACGTGTTTTGGGATGACAAGTCTTGTGGTAGCACTTTAAACAGTGGCCTAGCTCAGTTCAATTTTCCACGACTCTAGTACAAATCACCGTACATGCCTAGCCAAGAAACTCATTTTCCCAAAGTTGTTGGGATCTGTGTGTTGTAGTGTTGACTACAATAAAGATGAATGCTCTAGCACATCTCATAGTTGTCATTCTAGTCAAGGCCCGACAACATTAGAGCATGTTTAATTTATAAACTTTATCACACCACAACTTAGTCATACTATATATTCTTAGACGACGGTTTGATTCAATACCACGATTACAACGCATGTCACATTATTTTAACCTTCTACCCCACATGTCATAGACTTAATAACTTGTCAAATCTTACCACGAGTATGGTACCGAATTTCTGTGCCAAACCTTTTGTGATAGTCACACATTGACTAAAGTAGGTGTGGCAAAGTATAGTTAGCAACTAAACAAACCCTTAGATTGGGTTGGTAAGATACACACGGTAGTTGGTGGTGCATCATACTAGACAACGAGGTTTGGTTTTTTTTCTCTCATCCGGATCCGCCAACTTAAGTTGCACAATGTCGATATTGGCTTTACATAAGTCCTATTTTGTGTCCAAATCAATTGCACGAGACTGATGGATTTCTCAATCACCAAAATCGTGGGATGTCCGGCCCGCTACACTCCGGATGGTATGATTGTGTTGACTAGGAACCACACCGTCACATCATGCCAACGGAAATAAAGTTTTTTGCAAACACGATAGGAACAAAGTTTGAAACCAACAAGTCAAAATAAGTAACTTACGACATTACCTTTTTTTGGTGAAGAACATGTGAAGGAACTTGCCACAAGTCTTTAACCATAAGTACTTGCGCTACCGGAAAACACATAGTTGTCGTGTGCCGTAGGCACACCGCGAAGGCCCATTAGCACACGACAACCGTGTTTGTCGTAGGTGGCCTATGGCGAACGTCCGATGGCAGCTAGCCCCACAGTGAAGGCCGCTTCGCCGTGGCCAAGTGATGGGCACACGACAAAGGGTTTGTCATGCGTCGGATCCGGCACACGACAAACATTCAAAGGTAACGGCGTGGAGACGACGTGGGGTTATGGCAGTGTCAAAGTTTGTCGTGTGCCGGTGGCGCGGCACACGGTGGAGTAATTTTTTTGCTATGTGCTGGTGGGACAACACACGGCAAACCTGTGGCTGTTTCACTGTGTGTCTCGCCACGGCGCACGGCAAAGCTGTCAAAGGTTTACCGTGTGACCAGCACGTGACACACGACAAACTATGGACCCCCGACGACCGTCAGCCGTAGAATCGTTTGTTTACCGGGTGCCGGTTAGTTGACACATGGCGAAGAAGCGATCTGTGCAGACGTTTTGGGACACAGCGAAGGACTGTTTGCCATGTGCTGGTTTTTTGCGGTGTGTCACGTCCCTTGACACATGGCAAATTTCATGTTTGTCGTGATCCAAGAGAAAGTTATGTGTGAATTTCACCTATACATCAAATACGTTCTTCTCTCGATGAAAAAGCTATGTGTGAATTTGTCTTCCCTAGGGCCATATCTCCAGAAAATGATTGAAATAGTTGCTTCATGAATGAAATCCTTTAGCTAAATATCCAAGCTAATTTATACAAATAAAATATGAATTATGATCAAGTTGATCTGTATAACTAATAGTAGATTCATTTAGTGCTCCAAGTAATAGTTAGTTCATAATCCAATGTAAATGAGTGCTAGCAGAAATGATGAATAGTGGAGTAGAGCTGGCAGTGATAACTATCATCGATACGTTTTAAAAAATTAACTATTAACCGTGGTCATGATGTTAGAACTGTGAAAGCTTTTAGTGTTTTTTAGTATGGTAATGTCAAAGAGGAAAGTGAACACAATTTTTACAATTTGTCTAGACAAATGTTCAACTCATTGCGACGTTCACTTTATATTTTCTAGAGTTTACTTACCCTACACAAAAACATGTCGGATGCTAACAATTTGGCCTAAGGAACAAGTGTTGTTGGACCTACTCTAGACTCGAAGCAAAACATGGAGAAGGTATGTGCTACATGTTTATTTTATCATAATAACAACGAGGGGGAAACCTAAATAATATTGCCTAAAAGAATTGTTCTCTAAAAAAGTTTTGCGGAAGGAAAACAGAAACACGAGATGTGATCTTGTGTTTAATCGTTTATTCCTGAAGAATCCTGGTTCACTTAATTATCTTCGATGTATCTCTTTTTACATGTACTATTGATAACAAGAATTTGATGTCTGATTCAGTAAATACATGATCACAGCCTCGAGAGCCAAAGACAAGACTTAAATCATCCCAATCTCATCCTCCGAATAGCAAACAACTAGGTTCACGCAAAGATAAATCTACCAGAACCAGATCATCTAATAAGCAAGATCCGAGTACGAGTTATTACAAGCATGGATACAAGCCTGGAATGGCATTGATCGCAGAAGATGAATTAGGGAGAGCAAGATTGGCTTGTCAACAACTGCATAAGTGGTACATGGATCGGACAGATGGGAAGAAAACCATAAGTCCAGTGGCTCTCGGTCTCCAATACATGGAAACACATCTTTTGAATGGTGTGGCATACATCTCACCGACGTATGAAGACTTGTTCGACCTTTTCACTCTTTTTGCCATCGATGTGGGGCTGCTTACATGTTTTTCACTGTAAGTACATTTTAACTATCATTTTTATTTATACTTTTATATACAAAGTGTACATGAATGACTCTACAATTAGTACTTCAGGCACATGATTCAAGAAATCATAGAAATGATGTGATCGGAAAGACATCGTGTTTCCGTTATAGATCCTCAAAGATTCGCTTTCGACCGGAAAGAAAGGAGAGCATTATAGAGAATGAAAATGATCTCTTGTGGAGCATATATCAAAGATACTAGGCCACTACAAAGACGACGGGGGCTTCTATGCTTTACCCTATAACCCAACTTGGCATTGAATCTTAATAGTAATTGTGCCGAATTAGGTGAGGTGTGGTACCTTGATTTTGCCAACATTGGTGTCGAGAACTTGACATCTATCAAATCAGTAATCACCAGGTATACACCGACCCGAATATTGTATTGTTTCCACCGATGGAATCCATGTTATCATTCCTTTTCAATCAAAACGTCTCGTAGGGCACATTGGGAAACCCAAGGAAAGGAAACTTCATCATTATCTTAATTTTAAGGTATGTCCCCAAATTGTACAATGATCTATACCTTATACAAACAAGGTGTTGCATTTAGTGTTAGATTTCTGAAAATCCAGTATAAAATTTACAAAGATAATGACGCCTAGAAGAAACTATGTTCATCACACCGGTGAGCCGTGAGGTTTGCTTAGCTACAAAAAAATTGAATTTTATTCGCCATTGGTATTTTGTCGGTAGCGTATGAAACCGTTGACGTCAAAAAGTCGCCAACACACCGTTGTCCGGAGAGTCCACCGAAACCCCGGCCGACGCAGGGCCCCGTGCTCCCAACGGACCGGCTCAGCTCGCCGATGTTCGTGTGCGCCGGTGCGTGCGCGATGGTTTTCCTGCAAACCAACAAAGACAATAAAAGGTGTAAAATTCCGGGTCATCGGCCCGGATAGACCGATGTGCAGTCATGGCCGATTATAGCGTAAGATAAACAGAATCGACCATCGACAGGGAACAGCACGGCCCATCCATTTATGTATTAAATGCCAGGCGAACGAACCGTGATACTGAACGATACGGAATCGGCCGACGCTATAACATGCAATCGGTGGCTAGCAGTCGATTTCGTCGGTAAGCGATCAAATCATTAAGACTTTGCAGGATGCATTATCGAATGAAATGTAAACAAGGTAATTATTAATAGGATGTAATTCGTTTGATAGCAAGAAGATGGTTTAATCGTCAATCAGATCCGTGAATCGGCCGATCGGGTATTCGGCCGATTCTGCCATTGATTATAGCAGTGAATTATTTAGATCTATCTAAATGTATAATGATGATCAATAAAATCATACTAATAACTCAGATTCAAAAGCAGCTTTAACAGATTTGGCACTAATTAAACATAAAACAGCTAATGAACGTGATAAGCAATCGGCTAAACACTCCGAAAGAACAAGTAAGACAAATACAACCACGCAGATCCCAAATCGACCAGTCGCTCCAACAGGACAAGTCAACCGATGGCACGCGATCGGACCAGGTCTAACGGCCGCGTACGCCGGCCGATTCAGGACAAGCACAATCATAAACGCCTTAACTATGAAAGTAAATCTACACCCTAGCCAATCGGCTGCATGCGCCTAGGACAAGTCAACTATCGCAAAGGCAAACACAGGACACGTCAACCGAATCTGCACGATCGAATCGGCCAAGATGCAAAAGAATTCTCATAGTGGCTACCGTGACTCGAACGACCAGATCCGAGCCAATCGGCGTTGTAAACAAAGGTCTGGAACGGGGAGGCAGGACAAGTCAAACTACCTCCACCACGAGCCCGGACCAGGTCAACTTGACTCATCCCGACCGATATTCACTACGCCGATCGAGAACAGATCTAGTCGCCGGATAACTAGCAATTAAGCCATCTAATTACGAACAATGCGCCGAGAACTAGACAACATAATTACCTTGTCAAGCCAACTTGTTGTCGACCGGAGCCCCGAAGATCCCCGCGCAAAACAGTAAAGACTTGACAGAAAATTAGGGTTTGACGATGCGCCGAAAGTTGTATTGGATGTGAATCGAGTTTACATGTTACATCCGAGTATGTATTTATACTCGGCACAAAGAATCCTACTCGGACCCTCTTCGGGCCGATTTCCTAACCGACTAGGATCTTTTTTCCAAAATTAAACTATTATTTCTAATTTTACGACGTGGGCCAGGCCCATCAATGTTATGCTCTTCTCGTTGGCGTCCGCGCACGATTCCCGGGAGGGACGCGCCTTTTACTCGCCTAAGCGGCCGTCGGCCTTCCGCCCACCGGCCCTCTTTTGACCTATAGTCGCCGACAATGGGTCCCTTGGTCAAAAACCGGCGTCAACACATGTCCCCCGAGTCTGGGGTATGCAACGCATGCGTCGGACTGATTTATCCTCTTTTATCGCGCCGGTTTTATCGCCCGTCACTTCTCCATAAAACCCAGTGGCCACCCCGGTCATTTCCCATCTGTTTCTTCTCCTTGGCTTTCATCTTCCCCTGTTCTAGCGACCTTTGCCTTCTCGAGCCTTTTCAACTTCTCACCGCGCCGCCGCCTTTTTTTTTTTTTTCTTCTCCGGCGACCATGAATCCTGCTCGTTGCTGCTGCTGCGGTTGTCGCCGCCGGCCGCGTCTGTCGCTACCACCAACGCCGTTCCGGAGGTAATGTACATTTGAGCATCCCTCTTTTCTACCTTTGCAATTTTCTTCGTGTTCTTGTTCTTGTTCATTTTCACAATTTATTTCTGTTCCGCTTCTCATTTTAGCCCTATTCCTTGTTTTTAGGAGATCCGGAACCAAGTTGTTATTCCATCTAATATCCCAACTCATTTCTTCTTGGGTCCTATGGGCGATCCCGACCCCACGAGATCTCATCCGTGCCGAAACGAACCGAGTTCCGTTTCGGCAACGAGCCTCCTCTATCGGCCGAGTGGGCCAACAGCTTTCGGTCATGGCCGACTCCCGTTGCAGGATGGCGCGATTGGTATAACCGGGTATCGGCCGTCCATCCGCAAGGTTGGTCTAACATCGGCATCGCCCACGCCATCAAACTTTCTCTCGGCCGATCACCACAAGAATGAACCGTTGTCGGCGGCAGCTTTCTTATCTCCGGTCGGATGCCCCGAATCGCTTCATGTTCGGCCACGGCCCGGCTACCATGACCCTCCCGGACACGGTCATGTTGGCCGATTTGAATATCACGGCGGAGGCCACCCCGGATGCCATCCGCATTAAGTCCTCCCATCGGATCAACCCTAAGGACACCGGGGTTGGAAGGTCTACATCCGGACCTACAACAAGGGGCACGGCACGGCCGATCGCCGCGAGCACGTTGCCTTCCTCAACATGTGGCTTGACCACTTCTTCTTTTGTGGGGTCGGCGTGAGCCCCACAAACAATTTTCTCGCCGATAGCCGATAGGTCGGCCGACGCCTATGCCCTTCCCATCGGCAAGTATCTTCTCGGGATCGGCGTACCTCCTTCTTCACCAGGTTTCGGTGGAGTTGCGCTCCGGCCGATCAGTCAAGAACCCGGGAGGTCCTTGGTGGTTCATCCAAATGTGGTTGTCCCTTCATACCACCAAGGCCATCGATCCGGACCTCGGCGTCCTCACCTTCCCCGGCAACTATGCCGGACCGGCCACGCCCGATCCAGCCCGATGTATCTCTTTCGGGAAGCGTTATCCATGGCACTGGGGCGGCCATGTCGGATGACAACCTCGGCGTATTGGTTCGCCGCCCTCTACAAGGGCCTCAACAACGAAAGTACGGATTGGTACCCGTACATCGATTTCTTCGAGAAGGGGTATGACACTCCTTTTCCGATCGACCCCACCTTCCCAACGGCCGACGGGGAGGCGGTCAAGATCCTCACCACCCGCCTCCGCCCTCGTCCGCTGCCGACGGGACTCATTGCCGGGAGCAAGGCTTTCGCTCCTATGAGTTCTACCACCCGTCGGTGGCGGCCCGCCAACTCGGCTCGCCGCCTGCCCCCGGCCTCTTCTATGTGGGGCAAATAAAGGCGCGGGCTACCGTCGACAACGCCATTCGGTGGAATTGGCTCGTCGGCCGCACCGCCGATGTCGTCACCGGCGACTTAGCCGGATTTTCCCGGCGCCCGGAGTACCCGCCTTTTGACCGTTGGTGGGGCGAGTGGAACCGGCACCTCCGCAGCCTGGAACACCGCCTCCTTCTTCTCCGGCTTAGTCCCGAGAGAAGCTTTCGCCGAGGTACGTGTAGCCGATTTATTTTATAAGGCCGATTTTGTAAATGAAATCGGCCACTCCAAATGCTCACCCTTGTATATTTTTTTCGATCGGACACGGAGGAGCCGCCGACCCGAGTATCGGTGGCCGGCCGATTGCATACTTAATGCCGAGCCCAATTGCTCCAAATATCGGCTTCACCGATCGCACTCCTGCCCAAGCTTTTGCGGCGATGAGTCGAGGGGCACCAGCTGCCCGCAAGTCCAAGACTAAAACAGCCGCCCTCGTAAAGAGGAAGGCTAATGTGCCGCCTGCAGGGCCGACTCAAGCCCCGAGCGACACCGCGCGCCGCTAAAGCAGCACTGTGCGCCCGTCCGACCCGGACTACTTCGATGAACCATCTCCGCCGCGTCAGGTTATTATTGCATGACTGCCGATTCCTTTTCACTTTACATGCTCGTCTAACTATGAGTTCTTAGCAGGAATCGGCGGTTCTTCCTCCTCGGCCCGGACGCCAACGCCCGATAGGCCGATCCGCCTCGTCGACTCCTCCACGGGCCAGGACGCCGCCGCCCGAAAGGCCGATTCAAACAGCTCCGGAGCTTGAAGTCATACCAAGCCGGGCCGATCCAAACCCTACGGAGAGCTCAACTCGCTCGGATCGGCTCGCGTCTTCCGAGGTTGCCACCGAAGCTGAACAAGCCGTCCATGTGTCGCCCATCGCTCCCCCAAAGGCACTATTGCTCGTCGAAGAATCGGCCGGCCGAGAGCCGCCCGCAGCCTTCTCCTCGTAGGTACCGCCGCCGATGAGCCCGCCGAAACCGAACAAGCTGGCCATGTGCCCGATGCCGCCTCCGAGGATGCCGCCGGTGAAGGGGGATCGGCCGGCCGAGAGCTGATTGGAACACACGAACCCGTGGGTTCAATGGCGCAGCCGATAGACGTCCGGCCGCTCGCATCGACGCTTCGCGTGTTTGTTTTTACCATCTCTTTTTTGATTCGCCGCTGGTCATTAGCTTCACTTTATTTCTCTTGGTATTTCGTGCGCTCAGCCTTCCCTCGTCTCGCGCCGATTTTGGTATCTCGCTTCCGGTCTTACCACCATGGCCGAAATCGCGCGCAGGCTTGAGGCTTCTTCGGTTGATCGCTTGGTGGCCGACGCCCACCCCATAAGGGCCCGGTGACTTGGAGGTCCTGGATCGAGCTCCCGGAGGATGTTCGCGATGCTCGCACCGTGTGGCATACATGGAGTACCGGCAAATGGACTTCATCCGTGTCCGAGCAGCGTCCGGCTCGCCACGCGGAGCAGCAGCAAGCCGCGTTACTTGCCGAGGACTCCATCAAGCGTTCCGAGGAGGAGGCCCACAAGACCCGGGAGATGCAAGAGCAACTCTCAAATCGGCAGGATGAACTGCAGGTAATCAACCAAGAGATTGCCGATTTGAGAGCATCGCCGGCTCTCAAGGAGAAGGAGGCGGCGGCCTTGGAAGCCACCATTGCACGACTGTCGGCTGACGTGGCGGCTCAACGAAGACGACGGACGAAGCAATTCAAGCGGCCGAGAAGATGGCTGCCGCGGCGCACGCCGATGTCGGCCCCATTGAGGATGACCTGTTGGTCATGGCTAAACTCGACTCCATGCTGGCCCGTGCACTATCTGCCGTCCAAGACTTCTTGTCTCGTGCCGAGGCCGTCGATTATGCTTAGGTGTAATAGGACCTTGAACAAAAATTTGTTATAAATATTTTTTGCACTAAGGGCGATATACAATCATATCGGCCATCTCGAAGACGATGTTTAAAACATCGGCTAATTTATCGGTGACATCTATGTTTTTCTTTCATATTTTTTGGCTAAGGGCGTACATCGTCGATGATCGGCCGTCTCAAGGCGATGTGCATCGACATCGGCTGTAGTCTCTTTTAGGCCGAACACTATGAGTTAATCCAAATACTGGGATAATACTTGCTTCAAATACTTCCCATTAAGTGCTCGGCCGAATTCTTCTCCTGCTAACTCTTTCAAAATATATGCGTTACCGGTGCCGATCGGCTAATCAAATAGGGTCCTTCCCAATTAGGCGACCATTTACCAAACCGATTGTCTTTCACACCGATCGGCATCCTAAGCTTCCGCACCAAATCGCCCTCTTTAAACTGTTTCGCACAACCTTATTATCATAATGGCGGGCAACCCTTGCCTTATTCTGCTCTATTTTTTCCAATGCATCCAGCCGATTTTGTACTACATCTTCTAATTCATCCATCATCAATCCGTGGTACTCGATCGTCGAAAGCTTTTGTTGCAATTCAATCCTTCTAGAGCCGATAGTTGTCTCCCATGGCGATACGGCTTCGTGCCCATATACAAGCTGATACGGCGCGACTTGTATGGCCCCATGCCGTGACATACGATAAGCCCACAAAGCGTCCATCAATTTCATGTGCCATTTACGAGGATACTCCTGTATTTTCCGCTTGATCAACTTGATCAGACTCTTATTTGCCGCTTCAACTTGGCCATTGGCTTGGGCATAATACGGCGACGAATTAATCAACTTAATCCCCATCTCCTCAAGCAAAAGATTGAAATTCGTCCGACGTAAATACTGATCCTTGATCTGTCGTGATTGTTTCTGGAATCCCAAATCTATAAATGATATGCTCTTTAACAAACGTTATCACGTTAGCCGTCGAAACTTTACGATAGGGCGCCGCTTCAACCCACTTCGTGAAATAATCTGTAGCTACCAATATATATTGATGTCCTTTGCTTGATGCTGGATTTATCCGGCCGATCATATCCATGGCCCAACCTCTGAACGGCCAAGGTTTGATCATCGGATTCATAGCCGACGCAGCGCCCTCAGTATAGGCCCGAATTTCGGCAATCTTGGCAACTTTTATAATATTTAAAACAATCGGCCAACATTGTCGGCCAGTAATAACCAGCTCGCCTTAGCAGCCACTTCATTTTATGGGCCGATTGATGCGTTCCGCAAATCCCATCATGTACTTCGCTCATTACCACTTTGGCCTCGGTATCATCAATACACTTGAGAAGCACCCCATCAATTGTCTTGAAAAATAATTGATCATCCAACAGAACATACTTCAAGGCTTTATATCTTATCTTCTTATCTCGTAGGTTGGGATGGATTGCTCAAAAATTTTCGAATTTCCGTACGCCAATCGGCTTCTTCAATATCAGCTATCTCTAAGTCTGTTTTCGCGAGCCGATATCCGGATGCTAGCTGAGCCAAGTTATTTGCTTCAAGTTCTGCTCTCTTGGTATATGGCTGATTTTAACACACTTGAACCTTTTCATTAACTTCTGGCACTTTCTATGATATCGTAACAATATTTCATCTTTACACTCATACTCATCGGCCAGCTGACTCACGACCAATAAAGAATCGTCGAAAATTTCCACAAAATCAGCCCCAAGCATCGATGAGTAACTCCAATCCTTTTAATATCGCCTCATATTCGACTTGGTTGTTGGTGTGCGCCTCTACTGTAATAGAGTATCCACGTATTGCCCCCGAGGCGACACAACAACCAAGCCGATTCCACTTCCTTCCTTGCAAATTGAACCATCAAAGAATACCGTCCATGGCACCGGTTCAACGTATCCGGCCGAGTGCTCACCGTGCTGCACTATTAAATCAGCCAATACTTGTGCTTTTACTGCTTTGGCCGATTCATAGCCTAGATCAAATTCCGCAATTGCCAACATCCATTTGCCCAACCGGCCTTTGGGGACCGGGGCCGATAGCATATATTTTACGACATCGGCCTGGCAAACCACAAGTGCACTCTTCGGCTAACAGATAATGCCTTAGTTTTGTACATGAAAAATACAGACAGAGACATAACCTTTCCACCTCCGGATACCGTGTTTCTGCATCAATCAATTTGCGGCTGAGATAAAATATAACCCGCTCTTTTCCCTCCTCGTTCTTGAGTCAACGCTGAGCCGATGCACCTATCATCGGCCGATAAATATAACTTAAAGGGTGTGCCCGACTTTGGCGGAACCATCATCGGTGGGGACACCAAATACTTCTTGATATCTTCTAAAGCCTTTTGATGGATCGGCTCCCACCGAAATTCTTGATTGGCCTTGAGCTTTAATAATGGCGTAAATACATCAAGTCGACCGGACAAGTTTGAGATAAATCGCCTAATAAAATTAATCTTGCCGATCGTGGACTGGAGCTTCGTCTTATTCGTCGGTGGTTCCAGCTTTCGGATAGAATCAATACTCTTAGGGCCGACTTCAATTCCCTTTTCATGCACAATAAACCCCAGAAATTGCCCAGATCGAAACACCAAACGCACACTTGAGCGGGTTCATCTTCAAGCCGTATTGTCTTGTTCTCTTCAACACTTCTCCGAGATCAGCCACATGACTTCCAACCGATTTTGACTTCACCATGACATCATCAATATAAATTTCCACCAATCGGCCGATCAAATCGTGGTATATAAAATTCATGGCTCTCCGATATGTAGCACCAGCATTTTTTAGCCCGAAGGTCATGACAACCCACTCATATAGTCCCAACGCTCCAGGGCACTCGAACGCCGTCTTCGGTATATCCTCTTCGGCCATAAAAATCTGATTGTACCCAGCATTTCCATCCATAAAGCTCAAAATTTTGTTGCCGGCGGCTGCATCAACTAACAAATCGGCGTTTGGCATTGGGTACTCATCTTTCGGGGTTGCCTTATTCAAATTTCTGAAGTCAATGCAGACCCGCATCTTTCCATTTTTCTTCTCCACCGGCACAATACTGGAAACCCACTCCGCATATCGGCATGGCCTAATGAAGCCGGCTTCATATAATCCGATAATCTCTTCTTTGACGGCTTCATAATACCTAGGGTCAATTTTCCGAGCCCCCGCTTATATGGCCGATATCCAGGTTTGGTGGGCAACCGATGTTCAACGATCGATCGGGTCGAGTCCAGGCATCTCGCTATAATCCCAAGCAAAACAATCTTTAAATTCTTCCAATAAGGCCACTAATTCATCTCTTACTTCTTTACATAATTTCTTGCTAATATATGTTGGCCGAGGCTTGTCTCCATCCCCTATATCTACCTCTTCTAACTCGTCGGCCGACACAAAACCGTGACCTAACTTCCCGTCTTCCGGTCCGTTAATCGGCCGACTCATCATATCCTCTCGTGCGCGTATCGATCGGCCGATTGTCCGCCAATTCTCCTGTGGGGCCCATCAGAGCAGCCGGGGTACCCGACCCCCGGTCACAATAACTCCGTCGTCCGTAATGTTTATGGCCTCCGCATCCCAATATGTGCCCGATAAACAAGGCAAGCTCTCCGGACCGGCAAACTCGAAATCGGCGGTTGCAATGGTTACGGACTTATCGGCCCGCACGATTTCAACCTTGTTGCCGACCCATTGAATCAAACACTGGTGCATGGTCGATGGGATGCAACAATTGGCATGAATCCAGTCTCTCCCCAACAAAGTTGTGTATGCACCTTTCCCGTCGATGATGAAAAAAGTGGTGGGTATGGTTTTGCTGCCCACAGATGATCTCCATTATTGCGGCCCCACGCACATCTTGGCTTCTCCCGCTGTAATCCTTGAGCGTCGGATTAGCCCTCATCATTTCTTCTCGGCGTCTTCCCAAGCTTGCGTATGTAGTAATCGGCATGACATTGACCGCTCGCTCCTCCATCGACCAACATCTTCCTCATCGGTGACCCGTTGACGTAGCCGCTAATATACAATGCCTTGAGATGCAAATGATCGAGTTGATCGGCTTATCAAATACCGCCGATTCCGGCGTCCAAAGAATCTCTCGAAGTCTCCCCAACCGGTTCTTCTTCAGCCGACTTTTCATCGGCCAATCCGACAATCCCGGGCATCGGGGACATCATATTCACCGCGGCTTCAGCTCGGACCACCCGAGACTCGCACTTTCGGCCTCCATTCCTTCTTGGGCTTGGGCTCATCATCTTGGTCATCTCTATGATGCCGTTCACCCTTGATTTCTCGACAACGCATTCTTTGAAGCCTTCTCTTTTGGGTTTTGCTTGAGCAAACCACTGGGGCACCACTGTCCTTCGTTCTCGGTTTGATCACCTCTCGAATCTTCATGGTATTGGTAATCAAACTCTTCTTCATCATTGATTGGCCCCAGCCGATCGTGAACGGAGGTTCTCTTTGGCACTACGTATCTTCGTTCATCATATCCGTGATCATAGCCGATCGCTCTTCGGGGGCCGATTGTTGTGATTCGTAGTTGCGACCAATCGGCCGTCCCTGGTAACATGATGACCCGCCATCACGATACTCTTTCCGGCCAGTGCACTCGGGCAGTTCTCGATAGATGGAAGCTTCATGTTTTGGTCCCAGCAGCATCGAAAGAAAGGACAATCCCGGTGTGGGTCAAAATCTTCTCGGCGGATCACGTCTTGCCCGTATCGCTGACTTTGACCGATAGATTCCTGTTCATGTGCCATCCGATCTCTTTCTTCCCTTCCTCTCTTCCTCTCATATCGGCGTATGAAACCAGCTGATCCACCGCCGATGGTATTGATGTACATCGTATTAGCCGGAAAGGGTGCCCATCAACTTTCATCTTCTTCTTTACATCAGCTGCTCGCAATACCCCACTCGTCAACCGCCTTCCGGATCTCATCTCTCATAGCATAACAATCAACGGTGTTATGATGTGAATTTCCATGCCACTTGCACCACTTAGCCATTTTCTTCAATTCCTCCGGCGTAGGAATTTTGTGATGAGGGGAAAGCTGGATTTTCTTTTCCCGCAGCAGCTGATCAAATATCTCGTTGGCCTTGGATAAATCAAAATCATATTTTCTCTCCTTAGGATTGACATGTGGAGAAAATATCGGCCGTTTGTTATTAGTCCACTCAACTGCATTAATTCCCTCTTCATCATCTTCACCGTCGAAATCAGCATAAGCTACCTTACCGCCGATTCCTCGGTGAGCTGGAGATTCTCTTCTTGGCCGATCGCTCTGCGTGTCAGCTGTGCCAGCCCATCAAACTCATGTGGGGTAAACTTTTCTTTGATGTTGGAGAATAGCCCCGTGTAAGCGATCTCGGCCAACTCGCTGCTCTGTCAGGTTCGGATTGTAGCATCGTCCCCTCGCAGTCCCGAACCTCCGTATATAATCGGTCACCGATTCCCAGATTTCTGTTTCATCGCCATTAAATCGGACAAACTAAGCTCGGTAATGCCCGTAAGAAGCACGAGTGAAACCTTTTCTCCAGCATCGGCCCAACTCTGAATAGAACCAGGTGACAGCGAAGCAAACCATGAAAAGGCCGATCCGGACAATGACAGTGGGAATAGCCGAACCCGTAAAGCCTCCCGAGTAGACGCCTCACCAAGCCGTGCGTCATACCGACCGATGTGCTCCATAGTTGATGTGTTATCTTGCCCGTAAAACTTGGAAAACTCGGGAATTTTATACTTATTGGGTAAAGCCACGGAATCCATCCAGTCAGGGTAAGGTCGCCGATACAATGCACTCTTCTCCTTAGGCTTCAAATCGAACCGATCTTTCATCATATCGGCGATCTTAGCCATGAGGCTATTCATATCATTGGGTCCAGCAGCTTGTTGATCCGGTCCCCGTCATATAAGCTGTATTGGGCTGTCCCCGATCGGGTGTATCAACCGGCCGTTCCCGGAAATCCCGGTGCGGTAGCCGGGAATAGTGACTGCGGAGCGATTCCATAATTCATGGCCGATTGGATCGGCTGTCCGATCATGAATCCTCGTCCCCACCCGATGCGATTGGTCGTGGAATACCAGATATCGGCCGTACTATAGTGGGTGAGTTCTCAATTCTACTTGGGCCGGTATTTGGTACGTAGAAGAAATTGGGCTGTCTGTGCCATCTGCGGGGCCGCTGCCACATTGGTTGCTGCCCCTAACTCGAAGTCGGCTGATGTACATCTTGTCCGTCGCCTTCTTCTCGTTACCGACTTCTTGGGGCCACTGTCATCCTCTTTGCCTGGCTGGGTTGCACCGGTATTTGCATTTGCACCTGTCCTTGCCAGTGCCATAGGTGAGGTGGCATGCCGTACTGAGGGCTGAAACCCCGCCTGCGGTGTGGTATTCCGGAGGCTAACTCCCCGATTCGACCGTACAGGAGTGCCGAGAGGCCGAGTGTATGCAGGTCCGGAATATCCTTCGATGAACAGCCTCGCCATCAATCGTGTCCTTGATCAAATTCCCGATGGTGTTGGTCAACACGCCCGATTGATTGATTAGGGCCCGATGAACGGACGAGTTGACCATATCACCGAGTTGGTTGGCATCCGGCAGCTCTCGGGCTTTGATTTGGTCTAGTTCTTCCGGATGCGGAATCCGAGGAAGTCTCCTTTTGTAGCCACTCCGCCACGTGTCACCGTCGTGGCTTGAAAGTACTTTTTCATTGCTTCGGCCGGTATTCCCGGTACTGCAGCTTTTGTTCTGTCGTCATCTTTCCCCAGGCCGAAATCCCGTTATCATCGAAACTTCTCCATGCCCTTTGCCATCCGTCCCGAGAGGTACTGGAACCAAAATCGGCCGATTTTCAGCATCGACCATTGGTGTTCCGTCCTCCCCGACGACTCGTATGTATGACATCTTGATCTTGGTTGCTCCGGTCCCACCGGGCGTGCCAAAAAGTGTGTTGACGTCAAAAGTCGCCAACACACCGTTGTCCGGAGAGTCCATCGAAACCCCGGCCGACGCAGGCCCCGTGCTCCCAACGGACCGGCTCAGCTCGCCGATGTTCGTGTGCGCTGGTGCGTGCGGATGGTTTTCCCGCAAACCAACAAAGACAATAAAAGGTGTAAAATTCCGGGTCATCGGCCCGGATAGACCGATGTGCAGTCATGTCCGATTATAGCGTAAGATAAACAGAATCGGCCATCGACGAGGAGCAAGCACGGCCCATCCATTTATGTATTAAATGCCAGAGCGAACGAATCGTGATACTGAACGATACGGAATCGGCCGACGCTATAACATGCAATCGGTGGCTAGCAGCCGATTTCGTCGGTAAGTGATCAAATCATTAAGACTTTGCGAGGATGCATTATCGAATGAAATGTAAAAAAGGTAATTATTAATAGGATGTAATTCGTTTGATAGCAAGAAGATGGTTTAATCGTCAATCGAGATCCGTGAATCGGCCGATCGGGTATTCGGCCGATTCTGCCATTGATTATAGCAGTGAATTATTTAGATCTATCTAAATGTATAATGATGATCAATAAAATCATACTAATAACTCAGATTCAAAAGCAGCTTTAACAGATTTGGCACTAATTAAACATAAAACAGCTAATGAACGTGATAAGCAATCGGCTAAACACTCCGAAAGAACAAGTAAGACAAATACAACCACGCAGATCCCAAATCGACCGATCGCTCCAACAGGACAAGTCAATCGATGGCACGCGATCGGACCAGGTCTAACGGCCGCGTACGCCTGGCCGATTCAGGACAAGCACAATCATAAACGCCTTAACTATGAAAGTAAATCTACACCCTAGCCAATCGGCTGCATGCGCCTAGGACAAGTCAACTATCGCAAAGGCAAACACAGGACACGTCAATCGAATCTGCACGATCGAATCGGCCAAGATGCAAAAGAATTCTCATAGTGGCTATCGTGACTCGAACGACCGGATCCGAGCCAATCGGCGTTGTAAACAAAGGCTGGAACGGGAGGCGGGACAAGTCAAACTACCTCCACCACGAGCCCGGACCGGGTCAACTTGACTCATCCCGGCCGATATTCACTACGCCGATCGAGAACAGATCTAGTCGTCGGATAACTAGCAATTAAGCCATCTAATTACGAACAATGCGCCGAGAACTAGACAACATAATTACCTTGTCAAGCCAACTTGTTGTCGACCGGAGCCCCGAAGATCCCCGCGCGAAAACAGTAAAGACTTGACAGAAAATTAGGGTTTGGCGATGCGCCGAAAGTTGTATTGGATGTGAATCGAGTTTACATGTTACATCCGAGTATGTATTTATACTCGGCACAAAGAATCCTACTCGGACCCTCTTCGGGCCGATTTCCTAACCGACTAGGATCTTTTTTCCAAAATTAAACTATTATTTCTAATTTTACGACGTGGGCCAGGCCCATCAATGTTATGCTCTTCTCGTTGGCGTCCGCGCACAATTCCCGGGAGGGACGCGCCTTTTACTCGCCCAAGCGGCCGTCGGCCTTCGCCCACCGGCCCTCTTTTGACCTATAGTCGCCGACAATGGGTCCCTTGGTCAAAAACCGGCGTCAACGAAACTAGATAACAATTTTCATTCCACGCTGTATGTTAGTTCTTTCATGTTGGTCACTATCAACTAAGTGTCCACATGTGTAGGTTACTTCAGTTTGTAAGACCATGTACGCTTCGAATGCATCTCGAATCGATCAACTTTATTAATCTGTTTTTCTTTTCTTTTTGGAATTAGTGACACAAGCAGCCTTCGGAAGTTCATCTTGTGGCTTCTATCTTTGCCACCACCTCAAAGAACTGATAAATTATAAAGGCCAACCTCGAGGTTTGACATCATGTACTAAAATATCATTTCTTGTAACTACAAGTTATGCTTATGGTGAATATCATTTTCTTTCTACCATCGGGACTTCCAACTTCCGGGGGTAGTCAATATCTCACAGGACGCACTCGATGGCGTGAGGCGTGCGAGGCTACGGGCGCTGCCCTCGACACGCGGACTCGGGGTGTAGGGCCGTCCGATGGGGCGAGTGAGACGGCGGTCGGTGGAGCGGCATGGTGGTGTGGGCGACGGGCGGATGGCATGGCGCTGCGGTGGGCAAGGCGGCGGGGCGGTGTGGTGGGGAGGGCGGCGGGCCGGGGATGGTGACGGGGCGGTCGGGAGCCGGCAACGGAAGAGAGTGAGAGAAGAGATGGAGCAGACGCAGGGAACGGCTAAGTGTGGAGACACGTTCGCCTTGTGCCTAGATCTGCGGCACACGACGGACATTTTGTATCTTTTATTTTCCGTTGTTCATGCGTTGACTAGCTGGATGACACGTTCGTTGTGTGCTAGGATCTGTGGCACACGGTAAAATGGCCTATTCGCCGCGTGACCAGATCCACGATACACGACAAATGTTTTTTATCTTTATTTTCCGTTGCTCCTGCAGATGATCGCCTAGGCACTAAGGTTTCGCCGTGTGTCAAATACAAGGCACACGACAAAGTACTATGTTCGCCATGTGCTAACCCTCCAACGGATGGCGAAGTACTAATATAAGACCCTAATCAAATGAATATTAATTTACCACACACAAAATTCTATTATTTCATGTAATTATAACTTACATTCAATTTATATGAGTTAAAATGGTATAATTACATGTTAATCCATTGAAATTGTCAAATTAGTCCAAAAAATATCCAGATATTAAGGTGAATCCTTTTTTCTTGTCTATTGTGTATATAAAAAAAAGTTTTGAATTGAATTTACAACTGGAATGTGTCTTTGCATCTATGAGCTTATCTTATCTTTCTAAATCTATATGGAAGTTCATCGAGAAACCTTCACGTTATAAACGTCGTCCAGTGAGCAAATGTGTCAAAACAACTCAACTATTTATGACATAATTGTTATATGCTAAAATGATATTTTGGCAATTTTCATGAATTTCAGACGTCGTTTGAATTTTGTAGAATTTAAATAGTATTTCACCAAATGGTCATGGTAATGTTTCGTCAAATAAGATTTTTAAATTTCACTAAAACTACTGCATATTGTCTTAAATTAGCATCAATATCAGGAATATCAGTTTTTTGACTCATTTTTGTCTATTGTTTCATCCACTTCCAATTCAAATTTCACTTATTCCAAACAAATCTTATAAACGAAATAAATTGGTTAAATATAGAAAAATGGCGAGAAATGACCCAAATTGAAACATAGTCTACCAAGACATGTATATGAATCGAAAAAATGCCTTGTATATGTAAATTGGAACATAGTCTATCAAATAGTTTTGTTTGTGGTGTGCTCCACCACGAGCACATGGCAGAGGGGTAAATTTACCGTGTGCCCGGAACCCGGCACACGGCAAACTATGGACCACCTAATCATCGTCTCACGTCGTTGGTGTGTTGTTTACTTTACCGCGTGCTCGACAGGTGGGCACATGACAAGCTAAAAATTTATCGTGTGCCCTATCAGCGACACACGATGAAGTATATGTTTGCTGCGTGTGTTGTTTTAGGCACATGGCGAATCGGTGGCTACCGTGTGTTGGATTTGTGCCGTGTGTTAGGGCCGGCAAACACACGACAAAAGAGGCTTTTCGCTGTGTGCCCGACGTTTGTCACACGACAACTATTTTGGCACACAGCAGATTCACATTCTCCGGTAGTGCCACGATGCTTGACCTCGTTGCCATTCAAATGATCTCCCACCTGTTGACCACTCGCACATATGATCAGCCACTAGTTAGTTGCATGTGAACCCGCAGCAGCCACGGTGTAGTGAGGACTCGATCGAGACAAGGGAAACATCATTCCCCATTGCTTTTTTCCCCTACATGTGTGGACTGTGAATGACACATCCGTGATAAGGGTTGAATCGGGGGTGTGCATGGTGTCATAAATGACGTCGGGTTTGAGCATGAACCCTTGTGCTACAAATCTTCGTCATTGCATCACCATTGCAATGAATCATTCCTTTTATGTTTCATATGGAAGATGATATGAGAAGGTGTTACTTCTCACTATATCAGCGAAGCAATTCTCCGTAATTACTTATTACCACCTTTTGGTTCGACCAATTTGAGTGTCTGTGGCTATCTACCTAGGATTTTGGTCTCGATCCAATATGGATTTTGCAATGAACCAATGAAGTATGTGGAAATATTATCCTTGATAACTCCGTGCATTTCCCAAAACACCGATGGATGTTCATGTGACTCAACACCTGAATTATGTGCACACATGATGCTGGTATTTTGGATGTTAAAATCCATAGGCCTTGGATTGTAAATATCCGTAAAGGTGTCAACCAACATAGAAGTGGTTTGCATTTCTGTCATGGAGAATGTTCTACCGCTATTCTCGAGGATGCTTGCAAGAAGCTCTCCTATGGACATACTTCTCCCCTCAAATAATAATTAGGAGTTGAGTGGTTTTTTATTAGTACCTCCACTCTTTCGGGCACGTTAATATCAAGAATTAGATTTAATGACACCTTTACGATAAGTAAATGTTTTTGGCAGACTATTTGTATTGTATTGCAAATATAGAATGTTCTGAACAATAGGTTCAATTCCTTTAGTACGTGGATGTGAGGATTGAATCTAAATGTGTGTGTCATTCTTTCCGATTCCTGACATTCTTTGTGTGTTATTAATCTCCCCTAATGCCTAGAATAATCCTCTCATGCATACGAGCAAAAGAGTTCTTATAAAAGACTCATGGTATGATTGATGTATAATAATACCTCTTATGAATTTCAATGCTCTTTATGTATATGCATTATGATGGAGATGCTGGTATGTGTGAAACATTACCGCTACTCCAAACGGGAAATTCTTGACATGTGGCCAACTATCCATGTGTTATTAAATGGGAGAGAGTTGTTTACACGACTGATCTTAGTGGTGTGTAAAGCCACTTGTTACTAACCCAATGCTAGTAACTTTTTAATTCGAACATATGCTAGATTAAATTCGAGGCATAGGAACTTGATAGCATTGTCCATTTTGGATTGGAATGATTGAAGCAATTATTCAGGATTTATGCTCATGATGTGAGCAATAATCTTATCAATTGCATGGTTGTTGTGTGGTAATAAACACACAAGACATCATTATAAAGATGTACCCATACAAACCATGTAATAATTGAACAATCAATGGTTGCATGTGTTCTTGAAATACTACAAAGAACTTCTTAAATTTCTTCAAGTTGAGTGGCACACATCTAATTCCTTGTGGCACTTAGACCGTGCCCACTAAATCCAAAATATTAGTAATATGTTATTACCAATAGAATTGATAGTAATTTTTCTTATCATCCCTATGACGGGATAACCAAGGCAATGATGCCAAGTCTTGATATAATCAAGAAATAAAAAATTACGCTGAATAAGAATCGTGTCAAATAGGAGCGCATTCTCACAAGCAAGGTAAACGATGAAATCAATTAAATCATGTTTACCTAGTGGATTCCAAGGCATGTCCCTCCATGTCCGTCTCTTTTCTCACAGCAAGTCTTTGCAGATGATGCTTGCCGACGAAACTGGTTGCTCATGGGTCTAGTGTTGGATGTTGAGGAAGCTTGTTGTCATCTGATCGCTTGCTGAAATGGTACCGACGGATTGTTCCAGCAGCCTACCGATGCTTTCTTCGACAAATTACCCTCAACTCGGTGGTTGAGCGTGCTAATAATGTATTAATAATAACTGTGAGACACAATTATAGAATGAATCGATTATCTTTATTGATGCTGACATATACATATTTATAGGGGGAAGAACACCACCAAAGGATGTGTCCGCTTTGACGGTCCTCTCATGTGATTGGATAGGACACGAAGAGGTGGATTCTAGTGTGAACATGTATGCATGCAGAACTAACTATTTTCATGCCCTCCGCAAAAGAAAAATAAGCTATGTTTCATTAAATGAAAAAACTATTTTCACGTCTGATGTGAACAAGGGTGCCCAATCTTCCGAAAGATTTTGGTAAACGATGATTTGGTGGAGACTTGACAAAACTCGATCCGGCTTTCGAACAACACGATTCGAAACCCCGCAATCATAGCACCATGTCTCCTGTGGTTATCAAACGTGCAAGCACGATTGACCTCGCTCAAAAGTCTAATCCTCGCCTGCGAATCAAAGTACACAAGCAAGAACAAAAAAAGAATGCAGCACAATTTGCACGAGATGAATGATTAAGCTCACAAGTTGGGGTCTCACAAACCGATATACGATGAAACTGTCTAAGCAGAATAATCTAAGCAAAACCCCACCCGAACTTGGGTGGTGGCTGTTGCTAACAAAGACTTGTAGACATGCAAGACCCCCTGGACACACCTCTAATGGGCTCACACGAAATACACGGCCCAAAGGCTAAAATACGGTGATACAACACCAAGACAAATTCTAGACGACACCTTATTTTCACGATTCTTGGTGACTCGGGACGAATTTTAATATGAGACTAGTGCCATTGGAAATTTTATCAAATTATCTTTCCATCCATATATAGAATGTCCAAATACGACTTAGTATGCGAGGTCCAAATCTTTCCATCCATATATAGAACGTCCAAATCTTTGCGATCGTTTTAAGACAGATCGCTCCTCGAACTCCAAAACGGACTCGAAGTCGACTTGATTTGGGCCTCCACCGTGCCTTGCACCCTATTTCTGGCCCTCCATGCCTCCAATCCCTTTTTCTGGTCCTCTCCTTGGTTCCTAATCACACTATAATTATTAGGTAGCATACTATTCTCAAGAGTTACATATCATGATTTACTTAGGAACGAGCTCACCTCTAAATTCAATTGTCAGAAGTGAGCTCTAGTAATTGGTCCTCGAATGTCTAGTAGAGGAGTGTCATTTGTATCCAAAATAGTGATGCCCTCATCAACGTCACTGCATGTGTTCAGCCTCGTGTTGATTTTCCGAACCATCCCGAGTTTGAAGGATGTCTCGGGATGCGATGAAGATAAGGAGTAGGAGTAGGACTTAGCTCATTAAGTGGATCTGGAGGTTAATTTGGTTCAACTTGACTTAAATGAGTTGAGGTAGTCTTTTAGCTCATTAGGTTAACAAGCCAACTCGAGCTAGCTCGTGAGGTGGGTCACCTTCTCTTTAAAACTAAGAAACTACCTAGGTTCCATTGGAACAATGTAGAGATGGGAGAATTTCTAAAATCTGGCAGTGATTGAAGCTAGATGTTAGAAAAGTGGAAGTTGAAGTATTGCTATGTTTCTCTTATAAAATTTATTATAAATACTTGGTTATTATATTTATATGAATATTTTATATTTTTCTAATAATAAAATATTTGAGTTATTTAGATCAGTGTATGAGATGAGTAATGTTTGGTTTGAATCTTGTTGATCTAAAATATATATAATATTTTTATATGCATATATGTTATGTTTTATTTATTTTTTACTTATATATAATTACATTTCTTATAAAATGAGCTAGCTCATGAGCATAATCAACTAAGTTGAGCTACATTATTAGTTTCTTAGTATAATGAGCTAAGCTGAGCTAACTTGTTATACTAACGAGCTCATGACAAACCGAGTCGAGTCAAATGTACTCGAGGCCTTTGGTGTCCAAGTGGGTCCAGTTGATCGATTGACAGTTGTGATCATCCACTTAGGCTATGTTTGGATCCTCTTAGTTTATAAAAAAATTCCATCAGTTTATAAAAAACTCATAATGTAATCCATCCAAGCTAAAATCAATTTATGGCTAACTACTAGTTTTCCTCTAGCTACTAAAGAAAATACCTTTTATAAAAGGGAAAAATCCATTTTACTCCTCGAACAATCCACTATGTCTAAATTACATCTCGAACAAAATCTAGGCTCACTTTACTCCCTCAAACAATTTAAGTTGGCTCAGTTTACTCCCTTATGCAAATTCTCTTTTTGTTTCTCTTTGTACGATTTGATTTGAAGCTCTAATTTTGCATGATGATATATACTATCATTTTTCTATATGAAAGAAAATATTATATATATTTTTGAAAATATTTTGTATACAATTCTAGAACTATAAAATTAAGATGACATTTGATGTTATTAAACTATAAACACTATGTTTAAAATATATATTATATTTTTTTAACGTAAGGTTCAATGAAAACTATTGTTGTACAAAATTTGAGTACTATACTCAATTTGTACAAGGAGAAATAAAAAAAGAAATTACATAAGGGAGTAAATTGAGCCAACTTAAATTGTTTGAGGGAGTAAAGTGAGTCAAGATTATGTTCGGGTGTAATTTGGACAAAGCGGATTGTTTGGGGGAGTAAAATAGACTTTTTCTTTATAAAAACTATCTCCATAAACCCTAGTTTTTAAACTAGCCTCGAAACCATGACCTAATTTATACACCAGTTTACAGAAACTATCTCAATAAACTGATTTTTAATAAACTTCAATGGATCCAAACAGGATCTTAGTAGAGATACTCCTAGGAAAAAAACTATAATCAACCGAGTGAGCTTGCCGTTATAAATTGTTTTAGTTGTGTATAGTAACGAACATATTTCAAAAGTAATCGAGAATTTTAAATGTTGGTTAGCGACGACCTTAACTTTTAGTGGCGGAAGTGAGTACTTAGCATATTTTTTATGTCTTAGATAATGATAAAAATGGGTAATTTAGAAACAAATATTAATTTGAGTCCACACAAAAAAGCTTAACGGCGTCATCTTCAAAATTGATTTTGAAAAAGCATATGATAAAGTTAAGTGGACTTTTCTACAATACACATTCCGTACGAAGGGATTCTCCCCTAAGTGGTGACGGTCCGTAGAAAGGTTGATCTCGAGAGATAGTGTCGGTATCAAAGTCAATGATGGCATAGCCCACTACTTCTAGATAAAAAAAATGGATTGCACCAAGGGATCCTCGTGTCTTTCATCTTGTTCAACATCGTGGCTCATATGTTAGCCGTGCTTATTAAAAGAGCAAAGGATGATGGACAGATTAATGATATACTTCCTCATCTAGTGGAGGATGGGTTGTCTATTTGCAATAGGCGGATGACACCATTCCGTAAATAGAACATGACATTTAAAAGGTGAAAAACATGGAGCTCTTGCTATGTACCTTTGAACAACTCGTTATAAACTTCCGGAAGAGTGAATTGTTTTGTTATGGGAAGGCAAAAGAATTCGAAGATGAGTATACAAAGCTATTGGGATGCAATGTGGGAGAATACCGTTTCCGTTATTTGGGTTTCCCGATGCACCATAGAAAACTCAGTAATAATGATTGGAGAATAATAGTGGAATGGTTCGAAGGAAGACTAAACTACTAGAAGGCAAAACATCTTTCATATGGGGGGTCGACTAACTCTTATTAATTCAGTGCTTAGTAGTCTTTCTTCAAAATTCCCAAAGAAGTCTTTAAGGTTCTTAACTTGATACGTTCTAGATTTTATTAGCAAGGAGGTAAAGATACTAATAAATATCGCCTTGCCAAATGGGACTTAATGTGTCAACCTAAGGACCAAGGAGGACTTGGCATCATAGAATTAGAGGTCCGGAATAAGTGTTTACTTAACAAGTGGTTGTATAAACTCCAAAATGTGAGAATGGCTTATGGCAATCCCTTCTCCGAAATAAATACCTAGGAACCAAGGACTCTAGTCCAAGCCGAGATCAAACAAGGAGACTCCCACTTCTAGCGTGGCCTCTTGAATGCCACGGATGAGTTATTCGCATGCGTTACTTTTAAAATAAAGGACGGGAGCCAAATAAGGTTATGAGAGGATGTGTGGTGTGGAACTCGACCTTTCCGGGATGTGTACTTAAATCTTTACCACGTTGCCTATAAGCCACATGATACGGTGCGACGAGTAATGGGCCAACAACCATGTTGTCTCTCGTTTCGGAGGGATTTGATTGGTGGCTAGACACGAAATATGATGCTTTTGTGGCTAAAGTGTCCCACATAACCTTAACTTATGACAGGGATACTGTCGGTGTACTGGGATCGAGGGTCCCCCACACCGCCTACTACACAAGCGCAAGCCGCAGAAGCTCCGCAAGATGCCAAAGCCAAAAGCTAGAAGAGAAAATCCTTGCATGCATGCAAGGGAATCTTTCTCTCTCTCTCCCCTTGGTGGATTACGGGAGAAGGGAAAGGGGGAGGTCCAAGGCAACTCCCAACCTCCAACCACACGCATTTATTTTCCTTGTACCACCCAATGTGGGGATTCCCTCTTGACATATAAAAGAGGAGGCCCCGGGGCAAGCCGGGGGCGGCCACTCTCTTACGAGAGGAGGCCATGCTCTTCTTCTTCCTCTAGATAGAGCCCCCATTGGAGCCTCTCCTAAGCTCCACCCTCAAAAGACAGAGAAGAAGCAATACACACAAGCGGGACGTAGGGTATTACGCATCTCTTGCGGCCCGAACTCGGGTAAACCTACTGTGTTCTTCGTTCGTTCATCTTCCGCGCTAGACGAAGTAAATCCGACCTTCCCCGATCCTATCCGAAGGGAGCCTTGACGAGCCCCCATTTGGAGGTGTGCTCACACACCGACATTTGGCGCGCCGAGGAAGGGGGCAAGAGGCGTCGTTTTCCCCTTTCTTCGTTTGTAGATCTTGCTTTTTTTCGATTTGGAAAACTCTGTTTTTCCCCTTTCCGCCCGTATTGCTTTGCCTTTGATTAAGCTAACCTCACTTTGTTTGTTCTTACTATGAACGTTGGGTGGAATCCTTGACTCCGCGAGACACGCCCTGCCCACTCCTTGTCGCACATGCGCTCGGGGATTTGGCGCGCCGCACGAACGCAAGAGGACAAGGCCAAACGCCCGCGCAGAGGCAAGGGAGCCGAGCAGCGGTGGAGCTGGCTCCTTCCCCGCACGTCTCGCTCGAGCCCGTGCGGCGATCGCGACTCGGCGACGCTCGGGGCTCCTATCACCCGCGGTAGCGCGATGGCGCTCGGAAGCGCGTCCACGATGACACCGGGCACGCCAGTGTCCGTTGACGGTCCTTACGGTCCTTTTTTACCGTCAACTTTATGCACCTTTTGAAATCATATCCACCACCAAGAGTAGACATAGGGCTTTTATCTAACCATTTCCACAAGTCTTGGTGAATTCGTGAGTGCAGGTGCAATCCATATGAAAACGGGGACAAGTATGCATAAAACATGGGCTTCGCACTTGCCTAACTTTCCCCGACATAAAAGACAACTCTCTCAGCCCAAAATCCAGAGAAACGAGGCTCCAAATCTATCCCTAGCAACTGGACCAAGGAGGGAAGCAACACGGAGAGCCACCACGAAGAAGACCGGACCCAGTGGGGCCCGGCCCGCTTCGGCCGACTCGGGATTTGGGTTCGGCCGAACCGTGGTGGTGGCCCCACCGGCCCATCTTTCTCCGGCGGTTCACTACCGACGTCCGGAGGTCGGTTCCACCCGCATTAAATGCCACCGACGTCGGGAACCGCCTCCAAGTTGCCGACCTTCCAAGACTATAAATAAAGGGGCACCCCTACCTCTCTCAATAATCCAATTCAAGAGATCACAACACATTGACACCAAGAGGAATCCATCTAGCATTAGACTAGTCTCTAGGCTGTAGAGGATTAGAGGGGGAGTTTAGTAGAGGAGAGGGTTGTCCTCTCTTTGTGAGGATTTAGCCCAATCTTGTACTTCGAGGATACTTGCTTATAATAGAAGTTCGTTCGTCGTTCGTTCATCGTTCTTCGTTCGTTCTTCGTTCGTTCATCGTGCATCTCATATTAAGTAAGTATCAAGGTTCACCTCAATAGAATTATCTTCTTTGTTCCTCATGCCTTATGATTGTACTAGTATGATGATCATGTGCTTTCTATGTGGTTATTGTCTAGTCATGATAGGTTGCTTCATGCTTCACATGCCTTCATTCATTCGTGTATGTCCTTACACTCGTTTCATGCATGATGAGGTGAGACATGCTTTGGCCAATGACTTGATGATCCGTAGGGTTAGAGTCATGTGTGACATGGCCCATAACTCGTCAATCCGTAGGGTTAGAGTTAGGCATGTCTCACCCATTTACTTGATGATCCGTAGGGTCGAGTCTTGCATGTTCCAACGACTTGATCTGATTCGGCCGGTCAAGATTAAGTGTACTCTTTCGGGAGTTCAGTTTAGCAATGTGAGCATGGTGCTTAGATTGATAAACTGCTTTGGGTGTTTGGTTGTCCGCTCGAACAGGATAAGATCCGACGGTGAGGACTTAATTGCTTCACCGCCACGTGATCGTAGGACCGGCATAGGGATCTAATTGCCCTTGTGTCACGTGTCCTGGATGAAGGGTAACGGTAGGTGGTGACAGCCCTGCCGTGCCTAGTCCTCTTGTTCTATAGTAGATAGCCTTGATTGCCCGGTAGAAGGAATGCCCGTAGGTGGTGACAGCCCTGCTGGTTATCCCCTTGTTCCAGGATGACATAGAGCTTAGACTTGTATGTGTTGCATGAGCAGGAATATTAGAAGTACATAAGGACCCATCTCGGCTTTCTCCTTAACCCCGCTTAGCCTAGGCTTAGTTCTAGTGTTAGATTGGATTGCTCCGGTGGTGTTATCACTACTACCCACTATCATTATTATCCTTACCCCTATTTAGGCTTTGGTACCTTATTAGTCATGTGATTATGAACATTGCTATCTCGTAAACCACCGCCTTCCCCGTGGAAAATACGATACCCTTGAATACTCACGGGTGAAATGCTACAACGGTATTCTCCGTGCGCTTGCGGATTTATCGTGACCGTAAGAAATACCAACAAGCATTTCCGGCGCCGTTGCTCGGGAAGGCACTCGGTTGAAGAGTCACTAGCATTGTTTATAATTATATTTCTTTTAACTACCACTCGTCTAGATAGGTCTACCTTTGCTTTGTTTTCTCTTTATGTGAAAACAGGGTAGTATACCACCGGCGTTGACTTATCGAGGCAATACACGTAAAATCAAGTAACCTTGAGGCGATCGAACCGCGAGTCATCCATCCTCAAGAATACTCTCGACGAGCAAGCCAGCTACATCTGCACCATCAAGCTCAATACCTATGGGTGGATTGCTTTCCCACGAACACTCACTGCCAATGTTAACCGTGTGGCAATTGGGCCACACGTCAACACCGGAAACGGAAACTTCAAGCCTACAGCCAGCCAAATCACCATGGTGCGAGGCCAATCCATTCCATGGACTGGCCAAGGAGGACGCAAAAGTTCATCTTCATAAATTCCTAAAAGCATGCAAAACCTTGTCCATCGAGGGAGTCAACCAGGATGTCATCCGACTCCGTCCGTTCCCCTATTCTCTTGCGGGGAAGTAAGACAATGGTTCTTTGCCAACCCAAGTATTTTGACTACTTGGGATGCTTGCTCTGAAGCGTTCCTCGATGAATACTCTCCAAGAGGCAAAACCTATGCCCTTCACGCACAAATTCCAGATTATTGGAGAGCACAGGAAGAATCCATTCCTGAAGCATGGGAGAAACTTCAAGATTATTTGACAAAATACCCTGCTCATGGAATGGACGATTGGACAATATTGATCGATTTTTACCACGGGTTGACACAACGATGCCGTGACTATCTTGATTCTCGTGTCGAAGGGGGCATCTTCTCACTTACCGCCGCAGAAGCAACAAAATTAGTTGAGAAGGTAGCTATCGGTGAAGGGTGGAGACCACGCTCTCAACAAAAAGAGAAGCCTTCCAACATCACCCTAGAAGGGAAGCAAAGAGGAAGAAGGCTTCGTACAAGCGCTTTGAAAAGACAATTACAGCCCCAACATGAGAAGTTGTCCGCATCCTCATCTCCAGGATCAAGCACCAAGTCGCCACGGTAAATGTAATGGAGAGAAGTCTTGCTCATTGGACTTAAAACGATGATGCCCTTGCCAAAGGTAAATTGGTAGTTATCTCATATTTGATTTCCAATTCCACATGCATATTTGAATTTCCTCAATCGCATTCATGCATCTCATTTGCATATTTAATTCTCCCTCGACATGCATTTCCATCGTTTGCATGTTTGAATCTTTCCAACTTTTGTTTGGGATTTTTCAAACCACAATGCGATTACAGTGTATTGGAAAATGAGTTTGAGGCAACTTTTTATGGAAAATGTTTTGAGTAAAATTTTGGAGGAATTTTGGCGTAACTCCCTCTGGATTTTTCATATAGCCATCATAGGGTTGTCAACAAAATTGGACTTCAATTCATTATATTTGTTTCCAGAGTGCTTGGTGCTTTCACTTTCATTCCACTCAAGCATTCTTTCCCCCAAAATTCTTACTCTTGCATTTCCTGGGAATTTTCATTGTTTGCCCCAAGTTCAAGAAAAAGATTTTCTCTTCTCTCTTTGGTTTTCTTAGTTGCATAATCGGGGTCCTGCAATCCTCCAACTCTTCTTTTCACGAAAAAAAAATATAAAAAAAAAAATTCTCAAGGAAAAATAATTTTTGAGACAAACCCTTTTAGGCTTTCCGTCTCGAATTTAAGAAAAAAATTTTCCTTTTCTTCTCTTCTCGTTTTTGCTCAATAAATTGAGTTGCGATAAAAAGACATCCTTGCAAAGGCAACCCACGGGAAATCCATTTGGTTTTCACTAACATAACCCGTGCTCGAGTTCGCTTTTGTGTTCTTGCTCTTAAGTGCAGCCAGGAAAAAAGGCGAATAATCAAGCTCATCGAGCACGTTGAAGAAGGTGACAAGTTCAAACACAAGTCACCCCGACGTGACACGCACTCGTCCCCCTCCATTGAGCTCATGCCTAAAGTGAGAAGGTTGGCATGAAGAGCCTCATGAAGATCCCATGGAGGAGGACTATGATGAAAACAACACGTCGAGACTCCTCTTCGACACCAACCTTGTCTTGGTGTGCAAAAAGAAGGTACAAGCCTGCAACTCCAATTCGAAATCCCTGCACAACGAAGGTATGCCACATTCTTTGCTAATAATTGGAAGCCCAAGGGTGATATGGTTTTTATTCGTGTGGATGAGTATGACTCCCACCTACCTACCACATGATTTCCCATGCATCCTTGTAGTAGTTAGGCAATGGTACTACCCTCCAGCTTCTTTCTTAGGGAGTATCACCCTTCATGCACACATCCTTGCTTTCTATTAGGCTTTCATAAGCATTGCTTGTCGGACTTTGAGCCTACAACTCTTGACCTTCACAAGCATGCTCTTTGGCAATGGATCATATCCCTTCTTGTGCTTGATGCATTGTTGGCTTGTCATGACTTGTGTTCCTCATAAGCAATCTTAGACATTTTTTGTATGAGGAATGAGCTTCGAATCCTCTTGCCTTGGTTAACAAATATCAAAATCTCCCCTATGCAATGCATGAATGGTTAGAACTTTCCAAGCAATTAGGACTTCTTGAGTGCACCTCGTTGTTCTATCATATCACCCCTCGACTTTGGACCTACACCGCTTCATGTTTCCATATCACTAAGACCCAAGTTGTTTTTACCAACGAGGATTATCTTGTCCATGGTCGCACTCAAACTTGGTCCACAGGACTTGCTTGTGCCTTTCTTCCTCGGCTGTACAAATGGGGTCCGGTCATCTAACCCGGACCTTGTTTGTATGTGCTCCGAGAGCTAACCATGCCTCTCCAAGTTAGAAGAAATTGCTTGCAGGAATAGTGTTTTTGGCAGGATTCTCGAGTGCAGAGAACAAGTGTGGGGGAGATCTCTCAAGCCTCCATCACGCACATGTTCGAGATCTCCCCACCAAAACGCTGCACCAACATCAAGGCTACACTGCACAAAGCCTTCCACAATCACATTGGGTTCAACCCCAAATCAAGGGCCATGAGCAAAAGAACAAGTGTGGGGAGGTTCCCTCCCCCCCACAAAGGTAACTTGTATCGCAACTTGTATCCTTTTCCTTCCACCTTGAAAATATCAAAATAGAATAATTTTATAAAATAAAATAAATAAAAAAAACAAAATAACTCTAGGTGCTTCTTCTCTTTCAAACTCATAAGGCACCTAGAGTTTAAATCAATAAATCTAGGCTCCCTGGTCTTTAACCCCGTGAGAGTCCTCTTTGTCTTCGCTCTGTTTTTGTTGTTTGTTTTGAATAAATAAAGCAGGTTCAAGAACAAGTGTGGGGGAAGATCTCTTGAGTTCTTCATCACGTACACATTCAAGATCTCCCCCACCAACACGATGCACAACCCGCACCGATCAATCCATAAGAAAGTGGAGCCCCGGGACAAGGAAACAAATTTGGGTCGAACCTTTGTTTCGATCAAACATCCCATGGTCCACTTGGCCTCCACTTCACCTAAAGCGACGGTTTGCACAACCTCTCTAACTCCATCCCCCTCAATTCATGAGTTAAAACAACCTTTTGAGCCAATCACTAAAATTTAACTCAAGAATAAAATGAACGTTGTTGTTCCCTCAGTATACATGCTTCTAGTTGGTTGGCCTCGCATACTCTTTATTCCTCGCTTCGCACACCTGTTGCTTGTGAACACCAATATCATAGGAACCCATGTTTATCTAAGTTGTTGGTGAATGTGATATGGTTGGATGAGATGAATCTTGCTTCTTCCGCATAGAGTGCTTGGGTATTTAATTTGCCAAAAGTCTATAACTCTACGCTCCTCGATGATCTTATATTCCCACCGGAGCCATATGTTGATCACATTGCAAAACTTACACACATATGCTGCTTGTCATTGCATTGAACTTTATCAAAATTGTGTGACCCTAGTGAGAAACTTGTCATACTCTCTTGATCAAGATCACGTACACTCCACCTCACATGCTAAACTTCTACACCGGAAGTTAAGCAATACCACCATCATACATCCACCAAAATAAGTACTCCACAAAAGCATTGTTACCTTTTTCTCTCTCTCTCTCAAGTTATCATAGGAGACATGGCTATGCAAAAGAAAGAATAATCCCTGCTCATACAAAAGTAGAGCATGATGAAAAAAAAAAAAAAGAGAAAAGAAAGAAAGGAAAAGAAAGAAAGAATCATAGCCATGTCCCCTCGAACATTCAAAAAGAGAAAGAGAGAATGAACACAAAAAGGAGTACAATTTCCACCACCACACCACCCTCATACACACTTGCACATCTTGATCACGGTTGTATGACTTGCATTCTCCATGGATCCACTCTTTTGGTTCAGCAAAATATGTGACACAAGTATGCCTCTCTTTCATTCCCTACCAAGCTCCACATAAAGCCTTTTGTAGAAGTAGGATGAAAAGAGGAAAATCATGCCTTGGTGAGGAACCATAAACATTGAGCGATTTGAGAGTGATCATTTGAGGAGTATGAGCTATGTTTTTACTTTGAAAATCTATCACAAACCCGAGTTACTCAACAGAGGGAGTTATGATGACTTGAATCATGACCGTTCCATTCCTCAACCGCCCAAGATTACATGGTAGACACATCAAAGTTCACGGGTGCAGGTATGGCTTGGAATAATTTGTATGCTAGCATCATACCATGAGAAGTATGCTCCCGCTTATGCTCACTAGCTTTACTCGAGGACGAGCAAAGAACTAAGTGTGGGGGTCTTGTTGACGGTCCTTACGGTCCTTTTTTACCGTCAACTTTATGCACCTTTTGAAATCATATCCACCACCAAGAGTAGACATAGGGCTTTTATCTAACCATTTCCACAAGTCTTGGTGAATTCGTGAGTGCAGGTGCAATCCATATGAAAACGGGGACAAGTATGCATAAAACATGGGCTTCGCACTTGCCTAACTTTCCCCGACATAAAAGACAACTCTCTCAGCCCAAAATCCAGAGAAACAGGCTCCAAATCTATCCCTAGCAACTGGACCAAGGAGGGAAGCAACACGGAGAGCCACCACGAAGAAGACCGGACCCAGTGGAGCCCAGCCCAGCTCGGCCGACCCGGGATTTGGGTTCGGCCGAACCGTGGTGGTGGCCCCACCGGCCCATCTTTCTCTCGGCGGTTCACTACCGACGTCCGGAGGTCGGTTCCACCTGCATTAAATGCCACCGACGTCGGGAACCGCCTCCAAGTTGCCGACCTTCCAAGACTATAAATAAAGGGGCACCCCTACCTCTCTCAATAATCCAATTCAAGAGATCACAACACATTGACACCAAGAGGAATCCATCTAGCATTAGACTAGTCTCTAGGCTCGTAGAGGATTAGAGGGGGAGTTTAGTAGAGGAGAGGGTTGTCCTCTCTTTGTGAGGATTTAGCCCAATCTTGTACTTCGAGGATACTTGCTTATAATAGAAGTTCGTTCGTCGTTCGTTCATCGTTCTTCGTTCGTTCTTCGTTCGTTCATCGTGCATCTCATATTAAGTAAGTATCAAGGTTCACCTCAATAGAATTATCTTCTTTGTTCCTCATGCCTTATGATTGTACTAGTATGATGATCATGTGCTTTCTATGTGGTTATTGTCTAGTCATGATAGGTTGCTTCATGCTTCACATGCCTTCATTCATTCGTGTATGTCCTTACACTCGTTTCATGCATGATGAGGTGAGACATGCTTTGGCCAATGACTTGATGATCCGTAGGGTTAGAGTCATGTGTGACATGGCCCATAACTCGTCAATCCGTAGGGTTAGAGTTAGGCATGTCTCACCCATTTACTTGATGATCCGTAGGGTCGTAGTCTTGCATGTTCCAAGCACTTGATCCGATTCGGCCGGTCAAGATTAAGTGTACTCTTTCGGGAGTTCAGTTTAGCAATGTGAGCATGGTGCTTAGATTGATAAACCGCTTTGGGTGTTTGGTTGTCCGCTCGAACAGGATAAGATCCGACAGTGAGGACTTAATTGCTTCACCGCCACGTGATCGTAGGACCGGCATAGGGATCTAATTGCCCTTGTGTCACGTGTCCTGGATGAAGGGTAACGGTAGGTGGTGACAGCCCTGCCGTGCCTAGTCCTCTTGTTCTATAGTAGATAGCCTTGATTGCCTGGTAGAAGGAATGCCCGTAGGTGGTGACAACCCCGCTGGTTATCCCCTTGTTCCAGGATGACATAGAGCTTAGACTTGTATGTGTTGCATGAGCAGGAATATTAGAAGTACATAAGGACCCATCTCGGCTTTCTCCTTAACCCCGCTTAGCCTAGGCTTAGTTCTAGTGTTAGATTGGATTGCTCTGGTGGTGTTATCACTACTACCCACTATCATTATTATCCTTACCCCTATTTAGGCTTTGGTACCTTATTAGTCATGTGATTATGAACATTGCTATCTCGTAAACCACCGCCTTCCCCGTGGAAAATACGATACCCTTGAATACTCACGGGTGAAATGCTACAACGGTATTCTCCGTGCGCTTGCGGATTTATCGTGACCGTAAGAAATACCAACAGATGTCGACGGTTGCGGCTACCCGGGCGAGCAGCAGGTCCCGAGCAGCGTGATAGGAAACCCGAGCGCGTCTCCGACTACTCCGGCGACTACTCCGACGAGCACGTCTCCGACTACCCGGACGACGTCTCCGATCTGCTCGGGCGACGCCTCCGACTACTCCGGCGACTACTCCGGCGAGCACGTCTCCGACTACTCCGGCGACTACTCCGGCGAGCACGTCTCCGACTACCCGGACAACGTCTCCGACTACCCGGCGACGCCTCCGACTACTCCGACGACTACTCCGGCGAGCACGTCTCCGACTACTCCGGCGACTACTCCGGCGAGCACGTCTCCGACTACCCGGACGACGTCTCCGACTACCCGGCGACATCTCCGACTACTCCGGCGAGCACGTCTCCGACTACCGGACGACGTCTCCGACTACTCCGGCGACTACTCCGGCGAGCACGGCTCGACTACTCCGGCGACTACTCCGGCGAGCACGTCTCCGACTACCCGGACGACGTCTCCGACGACCCGGCGACAGCGGCGGCTACTCGGGCGTGGCTCCGACTACCCGGATACAACGGAGACGGTTTGGCCTCACCCCGGCCACCTCACCGACCGATCATAAATGTCGAAAAACTATGGTACGGTTGGAAGGGTTCTTGAAGTGGGGATGACCCCTGCGCACGCCCTGGTCGTCTCGTGCACCGAGACGAGGCCACCGCGTCGAGCCTGTCAAAGGGCGAGACCCCGGGACGAGAAATCTTGCGCCCTGCGCAATGAGATTATGGTACCCGGTCTAACCCTACGGGCCGACTACCGGTTCGGTCAAGTCAAGGCGTACGTGGCACCGGTGTGGTTCGGGGACGCCCCGGCTTCGAAACTCTTGTGATTGTGCCTAAGTATTTCCCACATAGATGATCGGGCAAAGAAGACATGACGACTACGACGGGGACAAGTTGACCTCATCGCCAACCACCTCGGCGTCCGGCAATGAGCTCGGGGGCTCCTGTCGGTGTACTCGGGATCGGAGGTCCCCCACACCGCCTACTACACAAGCGCAAGCCGCGAAGCTCCGCAAGATGCCAAAGCCAAAAGCTAGAAGACAAAATCCTTGCATGCATGTAAGGGAATCTTTTCTCTCTCTCCCCTTGGTGGATTACGGGAGAAGGGAAAGGGGGAGGCCCAAGGCAACTCCCAACCTCCAACCACACGCATTTATTTTCCTTGTACCGTCCAATGTGGGGATTCCCTCTTGACATATAAAAGAGGAGGCCCTGGGACAAGCCGGGGGGGGCCACTCTCTTACGAGAGGAGGCCATGCTCTTCTTCTTCCTCTAGATAGAGCCCCCATTGGAGCCTCTCCTAAGCTCCACCCTCAAAAGACAGAGAAGAAGCAATACACACAAGCGGGACGTAGGTTATTACGCATCTCTTGCGGCCCGAACTCGGGTAAACCTACTGTGTTCTTCGTTCGTTCATCTTCCGCGCTAGACGAAGTAAATCCGACCTTCCCCGATCCTATCCGAAGGGAGCCTTGACAGGCCCCCATTTGGAGGTGTGCTCACACACCGACGGATACCGTGTCGTGGAAACTACATAAAACGAGGTCTTTTTGACCAGTTCTATGTATAACCGTTTGATAAACCAAGACACATATTTTCGTCACAGGATATGAAAACTAAAACTTCCGTTGAAGATAAAAATTTTCCTTTGATACCTTGTATGTGGTGTAATTTTGACAATGGATAATTTGACAAAGAGAGACTAGAAGAGCAATCATAACTCGTTGTTTTCATAACCACGAGGAAACAATTTGACATCCTTTTTTTATTGTCATCATGACAAGAATCTTTCGAGGATAGTGGAAGTAGCTATGGGGTTACTCCCACCTAGATTAATTGCTCATATTACGAGTAACTAGCTTTCTAATTTTGACTTCAAAGCACGTAAGATAATTTTAGTTGGGGTAGTGGCTCTTTGTTGGGCCGTTTGGCGTTGCGGAAATTACTTGCGTTTTAACAATGTAAGATATTCATTGTTTTTTAAGACTTTATTCAGGAGAACTTACTGGTTGCGGTGTTGGACGTTGCTGCAGCCTAAGAAGACCACGTCGAACAACCGATCTGTTTGCGTATCCAATGGAGGTGGCTGCCATGGAGTTTTTTTTTGCTAGTCATGATTGACAGTTTAATAATAGACTTGGTTCTTCTTGATTTTGTTCTTCGTTGGACGGTCGGTCGATCGTGTTTTATAATTATTAAAACAATGGTTATGTGCATTATGCAGAGACCGGAAACGATGTAAACTTTGTTTTCATTATCTAAAAATGTATTAATTTGAGTAATTATAAAACAAATCTCAGGGAGGTGCTTTGGGTTATGGTTTTTGTAACTACTGCCAATGTCAGTAAAAAACTAGAAATGGAGCGATTTTTTTATAAGAATTTGCCTTTTTTAATATTTCTATAATTTCTCGGGGTTGTTGGATGTGCAATATGGAGCCAACAACTATTTCCATGTCCAGCACGTGTTGATTTTTTAGACCACTCGAGACGTATCTAACGCGAGGATGAAGCAGTCTGCAAACGTAACTGACCATTCCCACGTGATTAGGGATCACCGTCTGTTTCAGCTCACACCGACGAGTTTCTAAAAAATCTCGTGCAAAATACTGTTCAGCACTATTTACAATGCTGATACCATCGAAGCACGAGGCATGCTGAAGAACATCTTTTAAGCTGCAATACTCCAAATTGCAGCAAGCTAGAAGAAGACGACACCAAACACATTGCTCCAAACCAAGTAAAATTTCAGAACTTGTAAATATTTTCTTGATCTGTGTGCGTGATGGGACGCGGATAAACCATTATAAAATTAAGGGAGTACATAGTGAACTTAAGTTTAATGCTAGCGTCAATATTTTTGGCAATTATATAGTATTCAGCTTATTAATTGATTAACCTAAACTGTGGTGACGAGGGATCGGGATCATCGGCAGTCGCCGTTTGAGCAGTCGCTCCAGCAGTCGGCGCATCCACCGTCCATTCCAATAGATCAAAACGGACGGCCCATCCCCAGTGAAGTCCCAAACTCTCTTCTGTGGAATAACAGCAGTGTCCGCCTTCCGCCATGGCTGTCCAAGTTGCCTCGTAACCCGACTGAGGCTAACCAGCGTCCGTTCCTCGAGAATCCATGCTAGAGCTGCAATGTCTCCCGCGTTGATATATGCTGTCGGATTTGTTTTTGACCAACTCATTCGTCCTAAATTTTAGTTTTTTCTCTCTTAAACCATAGCAGTAAAATCACGAAATTGATCACGTTATTAATGAGATGGAACCAAATTGATCACATATTTGTGTTCTAAAACTCCCAGAGATTCCATTTTGGCGGTCACCAACACCCATGGATGCGGAACTCGTCGCTGGCGTTCGATTTCCTCCAAGCGGTAGTTGGCTTCTTCGTGTGAAGAAGGACCAGGGTCTTTCATGCGCTCTAAAATTTAGCATTGTCACATCAAAGAGAATCTTACTATTTATAAATATTTCGATCAATTTAATGACAAAACTCTATTGACAGATTGGTGCTAATTTTTAAGATGAATCTAATGAGCTTAATTAATTTATGTTTTGCTAAAGTGATGCTACAATGAACCGTCTTCTAATCATGACTTAATTAACCTCATTAGATTCGTCTCGTAAATTAGTTTAGGGACCTGTAATTTATTTTATAATTAAACTTTATTTAGTACTCTTAAGTAGTAAGATTCTTTTTAATGTGACAACTATAAAGTTTAGACCCTTGAAAACGAACACATCCCGTGCAGTTGTTCGACTCGAGGTTCGTTGCCAGCCGCAGGATGCGATCAGTTGTATCGGACGTTGGACAACGCGATCGCTGGGCCGACTGCTCAAACTGCGACTGCCGACGATCCTGATCCGGTGACGGGAGCAATGAGGGTGTACTCACTTCACTTCAATTTATTTGTCACTTTAGATTTTGTCCAAGAAATAATAATGGGAGGTCAAAAAGACTAATGAAACGAAAAAAAGATATCAAATTTAATAATAGTAAATACACTATTAAATAAAAAATATGTATAAGATTTTTAGTTCAATATTTGGCCCAATATAAAATCTACAGAACGTGTGAATACCGAGGTCGTTGAATGTGTATGTATTATGCAGAACTAACAAACTATTTTTCACGTCCTTCACAAAAGAAAAGAAAGCTATTTTTCAGTTTCTTTCTATTTTTTTCATTTATATCTTATTTTTCTTTTCCTCGTTTGTAATTGAATTTGTAAATTTTCGTATGGTTTTTTTAATGCATTGAAGGTAGGGGGAACCCCCTCCCGATTACCTCAAAAAAAATGAAAAACTATTGTCACATATGCCATCCACCTTGTGTTGATTTTCCACACCATCCTGAGACTCAACGATGTATCAGGACGCGAGGATGCTACAACCCAGGTGTCCAGTTGACAGATAGCTAGCTAAGTGGAATCTTTGGTCGACTAATGCTACAACCCAGGTGGACGTGGTGGCATGTGTACCATGTAGAAAGTGTGCGTTCATAGGTAACTGCTACTTCGAAAGACACGAAACGTCAAGGAAACTCACCTAATCAATCGAGATCGAGTTGCTGCTAACAATGGTGGGATGGCCTGCCGTTTCAACTTTCAACAGCTGCACGTGTGCCACTAGCAATGGTAGGATGGCCTGCTGTTTCAATAAATGCACGTGTCCTCCTCTGGATACGCATGCAAAAAATCCAGTGGAGAGATTCGGTGCTCACCATGGCCAAGGGCCAAGGGCATATACACTCGCCTATTGGTGAACGGACAGAAAAATGGCTAGTACCTTTGCTGCTCATGATCCTATGGCCTTTTGTTTTGCTTAAATGACAGGCAGCACGCAGTAGACACACAGTACTGCACTGAACGTGGGTACTTGAGGTGTCAAGCAAAAACATGAGTCCAACGGTGTTTGCATGCCTTGGGGTCGGTCTATCGTAGAATTCAAACGAGCATTAAAACATTTGACTTGAACCTGATACACCAACCGCCGGTGATAGCGACGACAGAGGGACGGGAAAGCGACTTGCGCACATGTCGAATGGACATACACTGTTGTTGCCAATGTAGTCCCCGCGCATATAAATAGCCACGGGGTCCTTCATCTTTTTCCTCACCCGACATTGCCAAATCCTGTGCTACGTAGCAAGAGTGCCCGGTGCCGCTGAATTAGAGCCCACTAATTCTTCCTCGGCTCGTTAAGTTTAGACACATGGCGCCGACCACGAACTGTGGCCACATCGTCAATGGCATCCACCAGAACGGTACGCTCGCCGAGGTGGAGCACCCGCAGAAGGCACTCCCGCATTGCGCCCACCTGCTGGACGCCGGCGAGTTCCGGCGGCAGGGCCGCCAGGTCGTCGATCTCATCGCCGACTACTACGCCCGGATGGGTGATTATCCCGTTCATCCCGACGTCACCCCCGGGTTCCTGCGGCGCGAGCTCCCGGAGAAGGCGCCGCTGCGTCCGGAGCCCGACGCGTTCGCGGCGTCGCTGCGGGACGTGCGCGACCTCATCCTGCCCGGCATGACGCACTGGCAGAGCCCCCGCCACTTCGCGCACTTCCCGGCGTCGAGCAGCACCGTCGGCGCCCTCGGCGAGGCCCTCACCGCCGGCATCAACGCCGTGCCGTTCACGTGGGCGGCCTCACCGGCCGCCACGGAGCTGGAGATGGTGGTCGTGGACTGGCTCGGCAAAGCTCTCCACCTGCCCGATAGCCTCTTGTTCTGCGGTGGAGGCGGCGGCACGTTGCTCGGGACCTCGTGCGAGGCCATCCTATGCGCGCTCGTGGCCGCGAGGGACCGGAAGCTGGCAGAGATCGGCAGCAAGAGGATCGGCGACCTCGTGGTCTACTGCTCCGATCAGACCCATTTCGCCTTTCGCAAGGCGGCGCACGTGGCCGGCATCCACCGCGACAACTGCCGTGCGTTGGCGACGTGCCGCGATGACATGTTCGCGCTCTCGCCAATCAAGCTGCAAGCCGCCATGCAAGCCGATGTGGACGCCGGGCTGGTCCCGCTCTTCCTGTGCGCGACGATCGGGACCACCCAGACCACGGCAGTGGACCCTGTCGGGCAACTCTGCACGGTCACGGCCCCGCACGGCGTCTGGGTCCATGTGGACGCGGCGTACGCGGGGTCGGCGCTCGTGTGCCCGGAGTTCAAGCACGTGATCGACGGCGTGGAGGCCGTGGACTCGTTCAGCATGAACGCGCACAAGTGGCTCCTGGCGAACACCGACTGCTGCGCGCTGTGGGTGAAGAGGCCATCGCTGCTGATCGCGGCAATGGGCACGGAGCAGGAGTACATCCTCAAGGACGCCGCCGCGGAGGGCCACGACGTCGTCGACTACAAGGATTGGTCCGTCACGCTGACCCGTCGCTTCCGGGCACTCAAGCTCTGGCTCGTGCTCCGCTGCTACGGCATCGAGGGCCTGCGCTCCCACATCAGAGCTCACGTGCGCATGGCCGTGCTGTTCGAGAACATGGTGAGGCTCGATTCCCGGTTCGAGGTGATGGCCACCAGGCAGTTCGCCCTGGTCTGCTTCCGGCTCCGGTCGCCCAACAAGCTGGGCGGCGAGAAGAAGGCCAACGAGCTCAACAGGAGGCTCCTTGAGGAGGTGAACGCATCGGGGCCCTACATGAGCTCCGCCAATGTGGCTGGAATCTACATGCTCAGATGCGCCATCGGCAGCACACTCACGGAGGAGGACCACGTCCGCGATGCGTGGAAGGTCGTGCAGGATCGAGCTGCCTGTCTGCTTCGTAAAATGGAGATTACTGCGGCTACATATTGAGCTAGGCACACCGGCAAAGCAAGACGAAATCAAATCATGGGATGTAGTAGATTATGGGTTTTTAATAAATGACATGTCATATCAGCAATTTTGATGATGTACGTTAATATGAATAGAGAGAAGAAATCAGTTTCATTTATCACTACAAGAAATTTAACATTCTATGACAAGTTTAGGATGCCAATAATCAAACATCACATAATAGTCAATTATATGACGATCGATGGTGATGACGAAGATTCGATGTGCGTCAAGAAAACCAGCTAGAAATCGTCAAAAACTAAACAATTGTAATCTTGTGACGAATAATCATTGTCACAATATTAGATTTGTGTCCAAAGGTTATTCAGTGGTAGTAGATATTGTGTGTCCCATAGCGATCGTTTGAGTGCCAAAGATAAGAAAAGGAGGAAATGGGGTCTATCTTGTGAGTCAACACACAATAATTGTTGAATTCCAGAAAACATCCTAACCATTGCACTTGTAGATGTTCTAAATCACTGTCTAGTAATTAATCATGTGATGTGCGTTTAGGCTCGGATGGTTCATAATAGGACACAATAATTATATTGATTCAGGCCGAATGTCCCTCCTCCAGTTTCAAGTTGCTCGTGTTACTTGCGTGAGTCGTAAAAGGAGGCTACAACAAGGACGAGAGAAAGCAAGTGCTCAATTCTCTTGTGTGTGTGTGTGTGTGTGTGTGTGTGTGTGTGTGTTGGCTTGCCCGGCCCTGTCCTCCTTCCTCCCTTTTATACTTTCGAGCGGAAGAGGTTGATGAGGACATTCTCCATTATTACCCACTGGTAAAGACGCAATAAAAATGAGCTAAGTGGTCTAGTTGTAGTCGGACGGCGACTGTGTGAGCCTCCGAATAATCCCACCTTGAATCTACCTTAAAAAGAGAGCCATACTCCCTATCAAACTAGTCTTATAGGGAGATTGAGCCTTTTCCCGGATGAATGTACATAAGAACTGTTGGGGTTCGGGCAACCTTAATTAATTCATTGGACATCGGCTTACCCCACATGAGTCGGATGCATCATTTGGTATCATAGTTGGGCCTTTGTTAAGAAGGGGAGAATGATAAGGACATCCTCTATTATTACCCGGACGCAACACAAATAGACCAAGTGACTCGAGTTGTAGTTGAGCGGCAACCGTGACTACAACCGGTCACTTGACCCATTTTTGTTGCGGCGTCCGTGACTAAAACTGGTCACTTGGCCCTATTTCTATTGCACCTTGCTAGCGGGTAATAATGAAGGATGTCCTCGTCGAGTGTGTTACAAGAATAGGCAAAAGAATAAGAAAAATGTGGTGTCCTTGACCCTTGGCATCGGTCTTGGTGGTGGTGGTGGACCCCTTGTGCTTCTGTATTTCCCTACATGAGTAGGGAACATGAATCTGTTATTTGTGTGGACATTTTACTTGTATTATGCTGGTGAGTGATGAAATTGACTATCCGTCTATACAATTTTGACTCTGAATTTATCTTGTATTATACATGGGCTGGAATAGATGTGTTTGTATGTGCTGGAATAATTGTACTCCCTCCGTTCTACAATGTAAGCATTTGAAGGATTTAAAAGTTTGTCCACAAAGCATTTCTAGGGATAAGACAAATCTGGTTGGTTGGTGGGTGGGTGAGGAATTGATAAGGTAGTGTAAAATGAGGGGTATATATGACCTTTTTACCTTGACTATTTTTATCTCGGGATTCTAGGAATGCTTATATTGTGGAATGCAGGTAGTACATTGTATTTTTTTTTTTTTGAGATAATTGTACATTGTATGGCTGGAATGAATAGTGGAAGCCATGCCCACAAAAGAACATGAATTTGAAATGGATTGGGTAGGCGCATAAAAAACTATATCTAGCCTACGAAAGAACCGTACAAGTTTGAAACATAACGGTTGGCCTATTTGACTAAATTGGGCTTAATAATATGGATAGATGGGCTTGGCCTATGAAAGAGCATGGTGAACTAGATGGGATTGTCCTAAAACACTAAATGGATTGCTATATCTAATCCTAGTATTTTGTGGTGTTTTTAATTTAATAATGATAAAGCATGTCACAAAATAATGACAAAGTAAGTATTGTCACAGAAAAAAAGTGACAAAAACAAAGTGAATATTCACAAAATATGCTCTATTACGCACATTCTGTGCCAAGAAAATGGCACCGAAACGTCACAAAATTCAATATGTAATGTAGTTTCTCAGTTCTACGATAGAAATGAAATGTCATAGAATGTCATAATTCTTGTAGTGTACACTATTTTCAAAACTATAAAACTAGCATTGGAGCAAGTATTAATTTTCACATGGGATTTTGATCAATCACTATGAAACAATTAAATATTATATCAACTGGAAAACAATAAAAATGAAAGTATGCATTGCAGAGGTTGTTTCATTTGTGGCGTGATGTCCTCCGGATTCTGAGCAATCCGCCGGACTATTCCTATGCTCATTATATATACATGTGTACACACGTATGTTATCACAAATTTACAGAAGCATGCAGGCGAATCCAGATGGCGCGTGAACCATTTGATCAATCCACAAAGTGGCAGATTTGATCGAACGCATCGACGTAGTCCTCAGCGACGGCCACGAACAGGTCGACACCGCCACTGGCCTTGCATGACGGCACGAAGATCATGAGCCCCTCGATGGGCAGGTCCGGCGGCAAGAACGCGCACGGCGGCCCGGTGCCGAGGTCCATCTGGTGGAACTGGAACCCGAGCCAGCTGTCCACCTCCAGGTCCGGGCAAAGCATCGTGCCGGCCGCCGCCGCCGTCGCGGCGAGGTCGTCTCCGTTCATGTCGGCCACCGCCCCGAAATCCACGAAGGACTGGATGTACTCGCCGTCGACGCGCGACACGGCGTCGCGGATGGCGCCGACCACGCGGCCGTAGCTCGAGTTCAAGAGGTCCTTGACCTGGAGCTTCGGGAACGCCCACAGCACCATGTTGCCGAAGAAATCCATTGGCGCCGGAGGATTCGCACGTCCCCTGCAGTTCACCGCCACCCTCACTTTGGTGAAATCCTCCAGGTCGAGGCCTCTTGCAGCGGTGAGCTTCTTCCACACGTGCGCAAGGAGGCACTGGAACGTGCTGCACCGGACGCCGACACGTGTTTTGAGCTCAGCGATGAACTCGGCCGTGAAGTGCACGGTGACGTTCCTGATCCTGTCCATCGGTACGACAGCGTAGGGCCTGGAGTTGTGGCCACCGTTGTTCCCACCCTTGAACTCGATGCTCCGGTGGTCGAACACCGGCGCTGGCGTGGCGCGGGGAACGGCGGTTGCTGCGCGGTCGAGGAAGGGAGGCGCTGCGACGGTGAAGTCCTTGTTGGCCGTGCGCACCTCGCTGGCCCATCTGCTGAAGAAGGTGCTCATGGACTGGCCGTCGGCGACGTGGTGGTGGCAGATGATGCCGATCACGAGGCCGCCGCACTTGTAGCGGTTGAGCTTGATCTGAAGCAGTGCCGCCCCAACGTTCTCCTGTAGGTACGTAAACCATGTTACAGTCTGTTCCTTCACTTCTCAAAAAACCACATATATATATGATTAAAAACACGTATATGCTGGCAGGGAAGCAGCAGTCACCTCCGGGATGGCCGGGTACAGCTCGTCTACGTTGGTAACAGTGCCGTCGGCAAGCACGTCGGCGAGGTCACCCTCGACGGCGGCCTCTACAACAAGCACGCCGTCGTTGTTGAGGTGGAGGAACCGCCTGCCCATGTCGTCGACAGCGAGACGGCCGGCGAGATGAGGGTACGGCGCGACGGCCCTGAGAAGGCCCTCCTTGAGCCGCTCGTTGGACGGCGCCGGCGCGGGGTAGGCCAACACGGTGGGGATGAAAGCATCGAACGCCGCGCGGTCGAAGACGGTCAGCCGGACCTTCTCGCCGGCGAGCGGGTAGACGGGCTGCAGCATCGTCATAACCTCCATTGATGATCTCTACTACGTACTACTACGCAAAACTCGGACAAGAGATTACAGTGCTAGCCACGCAACTTTAATCTGTTGTTTTATCGCACTTTGGTGAACGAAGTGGGGTGAGTGCGTACCGGTACTTATAGACGTCGCGCGGTGCACGTATGGGCACGACTGCGTCTACACGTTTGGTGTGCCTGATAATAATGATTATTTGGTGTCTCTTTCGTCTCTTCCCACAGCTACTGTTGTCATCGAAACCAACGTAGCTGACAATGCAGTTTGCCGATCATTTTTCTTTCACATTGGCTACTAGGGACCTAGTCATTGAAAATTAGAAACCTTATAATATATAGTCGACAGTGATCTGCCAGAGAGAAGAGCAGCGATCTCATATATGTGGACCTGGCGAAGGAAAACTCGTTCATATGTAGAACCAGGTCGTGAAGCGATAGAAACGTTGGTTGTTATAATTACGTACTTAGAAGTTATCAAGGAAGAGGTGTGACGTATGCCATAACAATTACCTGTGAGATGAATGATCGGTACAACTGGGCCGTACGGGTAAATCTAGAAAACCACGATGGCCATTATTATTTTCCGTAATAAAGCCAGGTCGTGAGAGTGAGTCAACTAGCTACGAGAGTGTGTTATTTCTTTTTTGTTGAACGCGTCGATTAGTAGAATCAGTAATACCAACCACCACCACACTTAGCAATAGGCATGAAGACAAGATCACGATGGTCGGAAAGAACAACAATCAACGTGTCGTGACCCGGCAATGCCATTATTTACCGAAGTGTCTCAACTACACAGAAAAAAATCTGGAGAGAGTACAAGACTAAGTAGAAAAGTATCTCAGCATGTTTTCCTGCTAAAATCAGACTGACTAAGAAATTGCTTGCACAAAACAGAGATACAGTAACTCTCAGCCAATATATATAATCCGGTGTATCTCTAACGTCGCTAGTTGATTATAGGCAGCTAGGCTTTCATGGTTCCTTCGAAAAGAATCAGAAATAATCACGGCAATAGCTTGCATGGGAACAAAACGAGACAAGGTGCCTAGAATGAAAGTTGTGTTCTTACTAATAGACTTTATTTTTTTTACTAAGTAATAGTGCTCCAAAACTGACTAGGTAGCTAAAAGAACTATCTACCGGTATCCCACCGGCGATGGAGCTTATTATTGGTGCAGCTAAAAGAACTGCCACGGTAAGCAGCGCCACAGCCCTTGATTTTATTGGAAAATTTGACTGAGCCATGTGGCCGTCAGGGCGTCACCCACTTCATTATCGCATATGGTCTCGCTGCTGAGGACACTAACCTAGTAAATCCCAAGTCTCATCAGACAAGGTCAGGATGACTCCTGCATTTTTAAGGCATATTTAACCCTCTAAATTCGGTCCTTACCCAGCGTTGACATCTTTCCACGTCATCTTTTTTTACCCTCCGTCGGATCCTTCAATTACCGAATCCTTGCCTCGTGGGTGAACTCCGCGCGGTGAAAAAAGTCTACTTGTACGGTTGCCGCGCGTCGCTCTCCGTTTCGCTCCTCTTACGTGGCCGCCGTCGCTGCGCTCCCTTATCCTTTCGTCTTCCTTGCTGGCCCGCTCCTCCTCTCTCCGCTCCTCACCACTCCGCTCTTCCTTTCTCCGCACCTGTCGTCCTCGGATCGATGCCGCTCTTCATACCTATTGACCGGTCCGTTCATCCTTCCCTCCTGCCCTTTACCTCTTTTTCTCCTTCTTATTGTCCTTCTTTTTTTGCTTTCACCGTGCTTGTTCTTCGTGTTTCTTGTTTTTATCCTTCAGATCCGCCGCTTCCTCGTTTTGGTTCTTCGTTTTCCTTGTTTTTGATCATCAGTTCTTGGTGTTCTTTGCTGCATTTCTTGTTCTTAGCTCCGGTGTGTTTTTTCCATTTTTTTTTTGGTTCTTTTCGCCTTCTTCTTTTTTGTCCTGCCTTTGGGGGATTCACCGCCGCCTAGGGTTTCTCGCGTCGGTTCGCTCGTCCCGCTGCTGCATGGATTTCCTTGCTTGCCGGCCTCGACCGGCGGATCTGCTCTTCGCGTTCCTGCGATCGGCGCGCCCGAGTGGTGCCCCTCGTCGCGGCCGGCCTTGCCGGTGAACCTCTATCGTCATGCCGCTCACCCCCGCCGTGCTGCAAAGCCAGGTCTGCTCTGACCGCGCTGCCTGTTTCGTTGGTCTCGTCGGCGTCCCGGGGGATGTTCTCCTGCCGGCCTGGGACTGGCCTCGCCTCTTGGGTGCTGCTGCCTCCCGCCGTTGTCACTCCGTTGCTGTGGTCGCGACCCCGCCCTGTCGTCCTGCTTGCGCCGCATAACTCTCTGCCTTTTTACCGTTCAGGCAGGCCTTATCCTCTTCCCCGTCATCTGCTCCTCACTTCTCTCTCTTCTCAGCAACAGACCACCGATCTTATCCTCCGCTCCTAAACAGTAGCGAAAGCTGTAGCCTAAGCGAGGCACAAGCACAAAGGATTGGCGGTGGTCTGCTATTGCGCAGGGTAAGCAGCAGCGAAACGCTTCGTCGCCTACTCCTATCCGTTCCACCACCGTGCCACCCGCGGACTCAAGCAAGACGGCCAGCAACCAAGCCTACCAACAGGCTTGGAACAGCATCAACGGGTGCGCTCCACCCAGGAGCTCCATGGTTCGTCCGCTTCCTCGCTAAAGGATTCCTACATTGTTTTGTTCAATACTGAAAGTCACCACTACCAACAATATTAGCTGGATAATAAAATAGATTAAACATTTGCCTACAACCTCTGTATAAGAGAATAATAAAAAAAACATTTTGATCCATCGTCTAATCTGCGCCTGGTTGCCCTGGATAACAAAACAGATTCTACTTACCGTTAATCATCGCAGTTAGTTGGAATCACACGCTATTGCTTTAAAATTTTTAGGTTAGTTTCTCTTTGCTTAATCAACCAAGAACACCAAGGTTCAGTAGGCTGCATTTATCACTCAACCTTAGTACAGCAACCTTCCTACTGCTAATGAATCAATCTATCACACAGCCAAGAACCTAATAAATACCTATCAGCTAATTTCGATTTTTTGTTATCAGTCAACTGAAACAACATTCATACACATTACAGATTTCTACTTTTCGATTCATACACTCCCTACTTCCACATGGTGCCTCTTACAGTTCACATTCATTTATTTATAGCTATGAGATAATTCGCAGGCTAACAATACTTACCACAATATAAACCAGATGGATACTCCAGTTTTATCCAGATGCATTGTTCTAGAACATGTACTCCACAGGCTACACTATGGCATACCTGATTACATGTTCGAACATTGCCCAAGCGGTTCTATCAGATGTCGAGTTGATTTTGCAACAGAAGTCCCTGATGAAGAGGCTGAAGAAGCCATACCTGATAAAAGGTACCAGATATGGAGTGGTTGGTTCCCCTCTAAACAACAAGCACGACAGAATGCCGCATATCGTGCTCTAAAGCAGCTACATACCACCACTAGATTCTGTGTCCATGACTATAGCCACACAGTCATAGAAAACCTCACCTTTGAAAACCAAAAACTCCGTCTCCAATGTCATGGCATGACAGACAGAATAACCACTCTCCTTTCAGCTTGCTCCAAAACAAATGACTGTATTAGCAGTGCAGCTACCACAGGCTTCACATGACGCAAACGATGACCATGGATTTAGCAACAATGACAAATGCATCATTGATTCGCTGCTATACCAGCCTGGTAAACTCTGCAACAGCCTTACCCAGCTAAGTCAGAAAAATGCACACAACATTGCTGCCCACAACAACCCCATTGTTGATGTGCTACAGGAATACTCTAACTTCCCAGCAGCTATGAATCACCGCAGGCAAGGTAAAAACAGCACCTTAATAAATAGCCATATCGGTATGTTATTACAATCCCTGTTATCATTCCTGCAACCAGAATGCTGATGGAGATGATCAAAATGTTCGATACAGATACACCAGTATACACACATCACAGCCAACCAAATGGAGACATAATTGCATGCTGTAGTTTCCACAGGCAGATCTGTGTCGATCCTACCATACAACCTGATGCAATTTGCGGCTTCCCATCTCCAGATATCCATACTGCTGACGAGAGTGCTGCTCTCAGAGCCCTTGAGTACCTCGACACTCATTGCCATACACAACTCGTTGACTATAACTATGAACCAAAACAAGATATCATTCAGCAGAACAACTCTCTTCTCAGGGCATCAAAAACATTATACACATCAATGATAGATATCTACAACACAATTTTACATGACGGCCTCTTCAGCCTACAATCCTTGATGCAAGTGGTTCAAACAATTCCTATACCACTAATTTTGCCATCCACAGCACAGGAGTTTGCTTCCATCATAATCTCTATCACAGGCTCAATCCAAGATATCCACCGCCAGCTCAGTATAGGCATCAGCCAATATCAAGAGGTCATAGATGAATACGATGATATCAGAAAAATGACAAGCAAGTTATACTGCCGTCTCGTCTAGCCTTAGCCTTACTTAGTACTATAAATATCTTGCTTCCGTTTGTATATATTCTATGTGTGTAATATCAGACTATGAATACTTCTACCTACAACTCTAATATGTATTATATTATTTCCTTTAAGATTTCAAGCTCACAAATAATGTCGCCTATATTTAAATTGTATTGTTTTAGCTATGTACTACATATCACACACAAATAACACCGCTTACAGTTATTAATCGCCTTATACTGCTTAATAACCGCCTCAAATATATGGTCAGCGCGCAACGCGCACTGCAAAAATACTAGTAGGCAGTAAAAATCATGCGACCAAACGGATAGGGTTGCAACAAGTGGAAATCCATGATGGTGCCATATACGGTGGATAAAGTCAAGTTTAAAAGCTGAATTCATAATTAAATAATAAATTGATTAATAGTGAGATTTTAATGTACAGATGGCAGCACTCTATCTCTAGGTAAATTGGTCTATGGCGCCAGAGAGAGAGAACAAACCGCTGAAATGCGCCTCCCAAAGCAAAAAAAAAAAAAGAAGGGACCTCCTATGTGAGTCGATCAACAGATCGCCCACGGCCCACCCAAAGCCAGCCCTCAGCCCTTCCGTCTGCCTCCTTCTTCCTCGCGACGGTCACCCCGGCCACCTCCGCCTGCCGTCCGGCTCCGATGGTGCCTCCCCGCCTCCTCTGCCGTTGCTAACTCGTCGACCACGTGGTGCCCCCGCCGCCTACCTTGCCCACGTCGGCCACACACACGCGGCTCCGGCGGAGCCACTGCCACCCAACCCAAACCTTTAACTCGATCACCAGCAAGCCCCTCTCCCCCTCCCCTCCCTCGACGCCGCCTCAACCTCCGGTGACGCCCTCGCCGCCGCGCTCCGCCACAACTCGCACCGCCGACTCGCCCTCGCCGGAAGCCTAGCCCCGCCGAAGCATCCATCCCGTTGACGGGAGGCGCATGGATTGATTTGACGCCTCCCGTCGACCGATCGATGTATAAGAATTACCAAAAAGAATGGTTGCATCATACTTCTCATGGCCCATATAGAGGGCCCAAATCGTTCTGTTCAACCTTAGCCCAAAAAGCCCATTGTACTCCCGTGTCACCGTGTGTAGCAAAGCGGGCCGTGACCGGACCGAGTCCCAGATCTCTGAAGCTGGGGAGGGAGAGGTGGGGTCCACTTTGGAGCGTCTTCCCCTCCACAACTCGGCGGGGCTGGGGCCTCATGTCATCGCCATGGCCTTCTCTTCGCGGGCGCCCTTCTTCTCCCCTTCACCCGTAACCTTCCGAGCCCGCCCCGCGGGAGGCTCCTTGCCCGCATGCCACCAGGGAGGTTCATGGCGTGCTCCTCTCCCCGCCCGACGTCGTGGTGACGCGTGAGCGGGGAAGAACGCCAAGCTTATCGCAAGGCTGGTGAGTTCCCAATTGGATCCCTCTCCCATTGCGCTTCCGCGTTGAATCTCGTTGAACTTGTGATGTCTCTTTATATACCTAAGACTTTCGGTGAAATTTGGTCGGGCGATTTTAGATTAATTTTCCGATGTTAGTGATAATTTTTCTACCTGGAGAGCTAAGTCGTTGGCATTAGCGTGCCGCGTAATCATTTTGACTACCTTTGCGTGAGGGCTGATTTGGGGCTTGTTATAGAGCATTCAGAGAAGAATTTATATACCTTAGTGTTATATGCTAATGTCGCTTACTGATTCAGTTGGCATTTCCAGTTTTCTGTTCAGATTCAGTTGGCATTTCCAGTTTTCTGTTACTCATCAAAGTGTAATACTCGATCTTAGAAGAAGTTTTTGAAAGTATATTTCATCTCTTGCTCCTTCATCATGTTTCTTATGGGGCCTTGTGTATATAGCTTCGAAAATTCCTTTCAGTGACCCGAGTCATGTTCATTGATGAAAATGATTTCTGGGAGTTAAATGCAATTTTTTCATTAGTATTAGTCATTATACTTATTTTTTATAATAATTAGTTTTTTTAGTTAAACTTGAAATAATGTAATGTAGCATAAAACTATGGAAGCTAAGATATCACATAATTTTCATATAATCGTTTCCTTCTATTCATTAAGTTAATTTAATGCCTAGCATTTACATCGGTTTTCTAATTCTATAGGAAAAGCATAATATAAAATCTCTGGAACTTCCTCTTATTAAGCACGTTGATGGCCCTGATGCAGAAAGGCTTGCAGATATATTGCGTCGTAAGTGCTTCACTCTTTTTTTTAAGCCGGTTTGGACACCATGAACACACTTAAATTCTTTCATTTTTCAAAGTCAAGGTTTCTGGACTACTGCATTTTTCTCCATATTTCTTATATGTCCATTCAGTCCATCATAAGTTAGAATAGTTAGTTCATACTGTTGCTCTCATCACACATGCTTTACAGAAATTTAAATTGGAATTTATGGATAATATTATATTGTATTTACAGATGACAAGTTTGACTGGATTACCATAACATCTCCTGAAGCAGCTGCAGTGTTCCTTCGGGGATGGAAGTAAGCTTCAAACCATATTGCAATTATTTGGGCATGCTGCCATGACCAGTAGTTCTGCATCATTCTCATAACTTGCTGTGCCATAGGTTTGTGTGCTTTCTGTCACTGGCTTGTTAGCTAAAAAATACTGATTGTATTTTTAAAAAAACTTTTTATATATGGCTGCCAATTTTTGTTTGCAAGTGACAAAATAATTTAATATCAGGGCTGCCGGATGTCCTAAGGTGAGAATAGCTGTTGTCGGAGGAGGTACTGCAAAAGTGTTTGATGAAGTAGCACAATCTGGCGGTCAATCTCTTGATGTTGCATTTTCTCCTTCGAAAGGTATGCCCCCTTGTATTCCTGTGATATTCTCACAACACATGCATTTTCAAGGATTTGTATTACACCTTTCATCTTGATAAGTTTTATCCTCAAGGCACTTATTCCTGTACTTCCTTCATTAGCTTTAGGTAAAGTCTTGGCGTCAGAGCTTCCAAGGGGCAGTGAGGGTCCTTGTAAAGTGTTGTATCCTGCATCTGCAAAGGCTGGCCATGAAATCCGTGAGTCGGTTTGACATTCACTATCAACATTTATCTGTTTATTTTTTTTCACAGTACTTTTTGTTAAGACCACATGCTTGATGGAGGATGCTGAACCATAACTGATATCTGATTTTGTACTTTATTTTTTGTTTTGATTTGGCTATGAGCTCCTACTGCAGTGTTTAACCATTTGTTTTACCATAACTTCATAAGTGATTCAGACCTTATGGTAATTTCTCTTCTGCAAAATGCAGAAAATGGGCTATCAGATCGAGGATTTGAGGTGACAAGGCTGAATACATATACCACTGTAAGTTCTTACATATGTTAGATCATCCTTTTCCTTTATTTATTGGTCATTCCCTTTGTTACTACACGTAGAAACAAAATTTCCACATCTTCTGATAATCTGCGATATCATTTTTTTTTAGCATGAATACCTTTTCCTTAAGACTCTGCTGTATGAATATCATTTGTGCTTTGGTCATCGATTTTTGTATGAAGCGATTCACAACAATGTAACTCCAAACCATAGTTGATTGTTTAATCATTTTATATAGGTTCATTCCAGTGAGCTTTGAAACATAATTCTGATCCTGGGTGAATAATACACTTTGTAGATGCTTAATCTTTTTAAGCACTTCAGACTTGAGATATGGTATTTATGTATCACGCCTCACCTTTTGTCCTTTGATGGTATTATTTACTTCTGTAAGTTAACTGTGATATGAATCAGCTGGGTATAGTTGTTGTAGTTGTCGTCGTTGTTATTGTTGTTGTTGTTGTTGTTGTTGTTGTGCAAACCAGAAAGTGTTATCATAAACTTCATGTTTTTTTTATGCTTTATTTGAGTATATTTTGGTCCATAATGAAGTCATGAAGTTTTTCTGCCTACATGCAGGTACATGTGCAAGATGTGGAACCACAAACTTTGAAGCTTGCTGTTTCAGCTCCGGTTGTCGCAGTAGCTTCTCCATCTGCATTGCGGTAACTATACCAATTGCTTTTTGTTATACAAATTTACTCATGAAATTGTACGAGGCAAATCACACGTGCAACAGATCATATGATGTTAACATATAAAGACAGTACGAAACTTGGTTTAGTCTATAAAAGTGTATAATCTATTATACCATTGACAAACATATGAATATGGTGATTTTATATGTGTCTACCAAAACTAGAAATATATTATTTTTCAAGATTGAATTCTGTGTGCGGCTTGCTTGGTCATTATTATGTCCTCTCATTGTGATGCAGAGCTTGGCTAAATCTCATATCACAAGTCGATTGGAATAATTCTGTTGCATGCATTGGTGAGACCACTGCCACAGCAGCCAAGAAATTGGGCTTGAAGAGTATATATTATCCTACTACCCCTGGACTGGACGGGTATGTTCACATCATGGTGACCTTTGAATAACATTATCCAGCGGCTATATATACGTCAGGGATGTTGAACATTGAGAACTGGTGCTGTCACCACATCTTGAGCTATTGTATATTCCTCACGTATGATTTCCCGTGTTACTTCTGGCAGGTGGGTTGAAAGTATCCTTGAAGCTGTCGAGGTCCATAAGGTATCAAAGAGGTTTTGTTCTTTTACCCTTTCTCACGGTGCCCTTTCCTTGGTTTTCTTGGAATCTTTCGTCGTAGCCTTCTCTGTTTCTTCTGTAGGCAGGAAAGCGTTGACAACAAGCAGCCCTTGTACCAGATGTGCTGCTAGGTTCTTGACGTCTGTTGCCGGCTGCAGACTGAAAGAATTCGTTGATTTTTTGACTAATGGCCCCTGTTGTTGTCCGCACTCTGAAACGAGCAACCTGTTGTGCCTTGTACCCGATGATGAAACTCCTTGTAAATTAAGAGCTGGGCGGTGCAGAATTTCAACTCGTCCTGAATCACGGTTTTGTTGGACCGTGCCACAAATGGTTACGGGGTTGGTGTGGCAGCAACTTCCGCTGACCTATTTTCTACAATTAAATTTTCCATCAGTACAATGTACATGATTGTGTGCGTGCAGATTTCTATCTACGGCGTCGAGGGCAGCCGTGCAAACTGAACACATATTTGTCAATTTGTGCATTTCCATGGGGATCAGTGCATCGCCCTTCCGCTGGCCCAAGTTGGAAGTGTTTCCTAGGCCGAAAAGGGCCCATTTCTGCACTTTGCTTTTCTACACTACACTACACGTACCGCGCCATTCTCATGAAAGGAGGAAGATGTGCCGTCTTTTTTTTTCTCACTACTAATCGCGCCCTGCCGTCACGCGAAGTGCATCCCCGTTGTACTTATTGTTGGGCGTTGACGCAGCCTCCCTCAAACAAGTGCGTTGCAGCTGAAGCAATGATCTGAGATTCTGCGTACCACACAGGCCTCACGGAATCTCCAACCTGCGCACTCCACCGAAGATTCCAAGTTGCCCAACCTTTGAATTGAACACGATGCAAGACCAATCAGATTCATTTGTCTTCTTTGAAGTGTTGTTAGCCCGCACGTTAGTGACAGTTCGCAACGACACGAAGCAGTCAGTGTAGTGATATTATCGTAGCCTTATGTTTGGCGAGGAGCCTTTAATTTTCACCTTTCTGGGAACCCTTTGCCTATCACGCACAGCTGTCACTGTCAGCTTCACGTGTTACCGTGCGACCAGGACACAATTTTTACTGTGGCGGTCCGGCTCCGATGGGCAAAACATCCAATCATCATCAGCATCGGCCTCCGTTGCAGGTCTAAGTAAACACAGCCTATCTGATTAACAACTACTAATAATCGCGTCTGGTCAAAAGCAGCCTAATGGCGAAGGCGACGCGACGCGTGCGGATCCGGCGAACGCTTTCACTGCACGGGCGGGGCGGGCAGGCGGCAGCCGGGGAGGTCGCCATCGCGGCCGACGGCACCGATCAGAGCGCCACGTAAAAAACCCGGCAACTTTTGCGGGTGTGCGCCGCGAAATCCATGGCGAATTTTGCCGTGTCGTCGTCCGCTTCCCCCGGCGTGGACAGATGCCATCCGGCCGGCTTTGCCCCATGAAATGAAAGAGAAAAGTTGGGAGATAAAAGGTGCGGCGCGTAAAGGAGTGGACGGGAGTTGGAGTTGTTCACCGTGAATATTGTAGTACAACTGCTAGCTAGTAGTACTAGTACGTAATATAATACCGCTTAGTTTAGTGCACGATCAACCAATTAGAGATGAAAATCAAAAGGGTACTAGCCTTAGGACGTTAGCAGAGCCTGACCGAAGCAAATTACTCGGTACTAGTTTTTTTTATCAAGCTCGAGAAGAGCGAGCAGATTCTCTCTCTCTCTCTCTCTCTCTCTGGCCTGATCAGCGCCGGTTGGAACTTGCCTTGGACTCATCAACTGCCTTGCCTGCCTGCCTGCCTCGCGTAAACCGAAGATATTCTTCTCCTGCAACCGACCAATTCAATCTGCGGCGCGGTTGTTGGCACCTGCCGACTGGGATTTGTGTCCTTATTAGCTCTAGGATGATGAACTGTTGCTGAAAGGCAGCGATGGAACTGAGGGAGGCATTCCAGTGGTGGTAGCACAGTGACTGCTGGTACTTGGCGAGTCGCCGTGCCGGGATACCGGAGGATTGGTGCCATTCCGGGATATGGACAGCTCAGATGATTGGTGTGTGGAGTACCAGGCTACCAGCGGTAGAGCGCCGTTCTGTCATCGTCTCCCAATCAAACATGCACACACGCATACAGGGAGAGGGTCCAGGACTGTGCAGCATTCGTCGTTTCCTCGCCTCTATGAAATCGCCTCCTATCTATCCATGCATGCAGAGGTCACAGGACCACTTACCATACACGCACAACAAATACAAAGCGGCGATAGCTTGTGACTAGACTAGAGATGCCAACATCAACAGATAATATCAAGAGAGGGGGAAAAAAGGCTGCAGCTTGATTTGGGGATGCCATGCATGTTTCCGGCCTAGTTTATCTCCTCATCCATTCCACCGACGACGTGTGTGTTTCACTGAAAGAGCAACTAGCTGCTGCATTCTGATAACATATATGCACGGTTGGTTTGCAGAACCAACGCATTGACTACTACCGGTAGGATCCAGTCACCACTCTTACGTTTGGTTATACCAAGTTGCCTAAATCGATCCAAAGCGGAACAGATTTATAATAATATCGATGTAACCTTCGCTTGGCCGTTAATGGCAACTTGTAGCCTTTTTACCTTTGTGAAGAATCTAGGCCGATAATTGTCGCCTTTATGGGGAGTTGCTGACGTTGGCATTTGGCTGTTGCGATCACTCGGATTGCGTATGAGTATGGAACAGAGAGCTCAGTTGGTGCGCGTACTGTTCAGTTCTGCAACAACTAAAATAATGCGTGTATGTAACATACGGAGTGAAGGGTCACGAATGCAACACTCACTTGGCAACAAGTACCCCTGTCTCCTACCAGACGTGTGTACGGACGTACGTGCACAAAAGTTGGGACCTGCGCCGATCATTGTCCATGGTTGGTGACGGACTGTTCATAACGCCTCAGTTTAGTAGTCAAAAAGATCCAATAACTTAAGGTCGATCGGTGTTTGGTTCTTTTTAATGATGAAAGCAAAAGCGCATCTAATACACATGTTTGGTTAATACCAGTGGTAGTACTTGCGAGCGCTTGTATCTACCACTCTTCTTCGGATAAGAGTTTTTGCTGCTGCTTCATTTGGAAACTGCACGGCAAATCGGTAATTATCTGGAATCTCCGAGGCCCAACGCAGGCAGGACACTCCGGCCCAAACCGAAAGCGACACGGCACCACCTCAGGTCACGACGGCGCGACCCTACCGTCAGATTCCAGGGGCCCGGGGCATCGCCGCGCACTACGCTACCCCTCACTGGAATCTGCTACCCCTTCGCCCTGGGCCCACGGAGCTGAGAGTCCAGCAGCGCGCCACGAGGGGCGGGTAAGCACGGACCCGGTGCGGAATCGGCGAGGACGGTGACGGCGCCGCCGCCGGGAGATTCCTGCCGCTAGATCGACCGTTAGAGGTGGACACTTGTCAGCGGCTGAGACGAGGAGCAGGTTAAATTTACGCCACACGAGTGAGAGAGTTCGAGAGAGCGGCGGCTACGGCTTTGCAACTTGCTCGGACACGTAGCTTTCGTCCTGCTGTAGTATTGTATACAACTTCCCAAATTTATTCAGTGCAAGAATCATCACCATCACGATTGGTACTTGGGAGCTCGAGTTGCATCATGTAAAAATTATTGGGATTGGAATCCCAACACCCACCTCTCGGTTCAAGTTAATCATGCTCTCAAGGGACGAGGACATTCACATTCGATTGGTAAGACAAAAAGAAGTCTCAAATCTTTTGTTTTTCATCAACCCCTTCAAATCCATATGTATTGAAGGGGTGTTCAAGTTTATACAAATCAGCCCTTAGGACAAACTTATGACTTGCTCATATATGCAAGTTAAAGTTACTCATGCTCTCAAGTGCTTATGAGACCGTAAAAAAGTCACTATTTTCTTATTGTGCAATAAAACATAAACTCTATACAAGGAAGTTTGACTTTATTTTTCTGCATCATAATAACCATATAGCTTGAACTTTTGTTTGTCATAATAAATTGGTTGAGGGGAGAAGCATAGCCGTGAGTGGGCTCTGCAATTCCAAACATGGTTTTGTTTTTGGGTTCCCACCAATTGTCAATTCCGCGACATATAGGCTTTCCCTGGGATGTTGACGTCACAGATTAACTAACTAACACACACACACACACACACACCATACCTCCCAACCAATGCCGATTTTGGCAACATTTTAAATGGGATTGCCAGCGACATGTTAAAGTTGGCCGCAGTTGTTAAAATCTCAACCGATGACTCCCAATATCAATGATGTATATTTTCTCAATAACTGAGTTTTTTTATCTATATTCTTTCTAGGCCAACAAAGGAAATAATGGTCTCTCTGTCACATGCTGATTTTACTGCTCTTGACAAAAATTCATTTATTTTTGACCATAATAGTCTGTTCTTTAAATAAGTTTACTTTGATTTGAACCGAGACAATTTCTACTGGTTTCTTTAATATAGAAAGACGGTTTCTACGAGACGGACTTAATCCGCATACACTTTCAAAGGGAATAATCCCGTTTCATGGTCGTCATCAGGTGAAAAACGAGGAATTAGTCTCAGGGCTTGATAGCAAACCCGTTATGCTTAATCATTCGAGTTGTTCCCTTTAAAAAAGGTCTCTCTTTCGCATTAGGAGGTAGCACTAGCTGATCAGTGATCCCCTAGAAGAATTATACGTGGCACTGCATGTCGATTATTGGCCGTTGTTCGTGCTCGCCACTAATCTCAGCTTGCTTCCAGAGCGCGCCTTTGAAATCATTCGTTGAACATGTCGCTGGCAACCCATTTAAAATGTTGCCAAAATCGGCATTGGTTGGGAGGTATGGTGTGTGTGTGTGTGTGTGTGTGTGTGTGTGTGTGTATTAGTTAATATGTGGCTTGTATATGTTATACTATGAATGTCCCGGCTGACTAACTAGAAAAATCATGAACTAGTGCACAAATGAATCCAGGTAGTGCGTCCCTCCTATGTCGGTGGATTTGTATATGTTATAATGTGAACGTCTCCACCGACTAACTAGAAAAGCCATGAATCAGTGTAGCATTTAAGAGTATTTTTTTACCATTAAAATAAACTCAACTAGTGAGAAGATAGATATCCCATTGATCTTGGGGCCGATAGAATGAGATTTTGATAGTTGCGGTGAACTTTACTGCTATTGGGCTACTACAGGTTGTAGCCATCGTGACAACTGTAAAAATGGAAAATGATCACACTCATTGTATTAAAAAGGAACTATCCAAACCTAGATACAACAACGCTCACATGAGCGCATGCAACACTACAAGTGCTTGCCCAGGCCCAAGTGTACGCCTCTCCTCAATCGATGGACCTGTATACATCATACTATGAATGCCTCTGCTGACTAACTAGAGACAAACATGAATGTGTGCGTGAATGTTTCCAGGCAGGGTGTCTCTCCTCGCTTGGCGGACTTGTATACGTCATAATGTGAACGCATGTACTGACTAACTAGAAAAGCCATGAATGAGTGTGACATCTAGGAGTAGTATACTGATAAAATGAACTCAATTAATGATAAGATATATATCCCTTGATATTGGGAGTGATAGGATGAGATTTTACTAGTTATGGCGCTAGCTTTACTGCTATTTGGCTACTGTAGGTTGTAGCCACAACAACAACTTTAAAAATGAAAAACGGTTACAACCATTGTATTACAAAGGAACCGTCCAAACCTGGCTATAGTAGCCCTCACATGAATGCACGCGACACTACAAGAGGTAGCTGCGGCGCCAAGCATGTATCTTTCCTCGTTCGATGGACTTTTATACATCATACTATGAACATCTTCATTGACTAACTAGAAAACCCATGAATTAGTTCACGAGTAAATCGAAGTGGTGCATCTCCTTTGTCGATGGATTTGTATACGTCATAATGTGAACACCTCCACCGACTAACCGGAAAAGCCATGAATCATTGTAGCATCCAAGAGTACTTTTTACCGATAAAATAAACTTTACTCGCTACTGGCCTACTACAATCTGTAGCCGCTGCGACAACCGTAAAAATGGAAAATGATCACGCATGAGTGCATGTAACACTACAAGTGTCAGCCCGGGGCCAAGCGTACGTCCCTCCTCGATCGGTGGGCTTGTATACGTCATACTATGAACTATCTAGAAATAACCATGAGTTCACGCATAAGTGAATCTAGGCATGACGTCTCTCCTTGGTCGGTGGTTTGTATACGTCATAATGTGAACACCTCCGCTGGCTAACTAGAAAAGCCATGAATTAGGGCGGCATCTAGAGTAGTTTTTAATGAAAATATGAACTCAATTTGTGATGAGATATATATTCCTTTGATATTGGAAGTGATAGGATGAGATTTTAACATTTACGGCTAGCTTCGGTTGCAGCTGCATCGATAGCTGCAAAAATGGGAAATGATGACTAAGAAGAACCCATCCAAATCTGGCTACAACAACCCTCACATGAGCGCATGCAACACTACAAGTGGGGCCAAGCATATGTCTCTCCTCGATCGGTGGGCTTGTATACGTTATACTATGAATGCCTCCACCGACTAACTAGAAATAACCATGAGTTGGCGCATGAGTGAATCTAGGCAGGACGTCTCTCCTCGGTGGGTGGGTTTGTGTACGACATAATGTGAATGCCTCCGTTGACTACCTAGAAAATAAGCCATGAATTATTGTGGCATCTAAAGTAGATTTTAATGAAAATATGGACTCAATTTGTGATAAGATATATATTCCTTTGATATTGGAAATATTGGAAATGATAGGATGAGATTTTAACATCCGGAGCTGCATCGATAGCTGCAAAAATGAGAAATGATGACACCCATTCTACTCAGAAGAACCCATCCAAATCTGGCTACAATAGCCCTCACAGAGCACATGCGGCACTAAAAGTAGTAGTCTAGCGCCAAGCATACGTTTCTTCTCGGTAGACGAGCTTGTATAGGTCATACTACGAACGTTTCCGTTGACTACTAGAAAAAATCATGAATTCGTGTAGGAGTGTATCTAGGTGGGTGTCTCTCCTCGTTCAATGAACCCGTATACGTCATAATGTGAAACTAACTAGGAAAACCGTGAATTAGTGCGAGATTCAGGAGTGAATCCAGGCGGCGCCTCTCCTCGATCGGTGGATCTACATACGCCGTACTAGAATACGGAATGCCTCTCATTTTAGTCAATACATCTCTCCCGTTATTTGCCACTTGAATTAGTTGCATACACTCGTACGAAATTTTAATCCCCAAATCCGTTTTTATGTACTCGGACCGGGGAAGTTCCGTAGTCTAGGGTCACTCTCTAACTTGCCATTTGTTCCTTTTTAACTGTATAGATAGGAAAATAAACCGCTACTCGGCCGCCATTTCGATCCAGATATCCTTGCCAGAAAATCCCGCTCAGACGACGACGAGTTAAGAGATCCTACGGCCTGCCACTCATAACACGCTCTGCACATAAAACAGACCGGCCAATCGGGCGCAGACCCTCCAGAAATGGACCCTTCCCCGCAACCGCAAGGAAACAAAAGCCTCCGTCTCTCCGGTCTCGCCATCGCAATGCCCTGGACCTGCCCGGCCGCGAACCCGACGATAAGCCACGAGCCAGCCCGTCGCTGCTCCGAGGACCGCGACGCTCGCAGCTGCCACCGCCCGTTATTCGAAGCCGCCAGAAAGTGACCGGAGTTGCCATTGCTTATCTCGTCGTTTGCCGGTTAATTTTGGACGCTCATCGTGCACGTACGCTTCTGCTGGTGCTGTCCGGAGAATGGCAGAAAGAATGCTAGAAACTGCATTGCCGTAGTGGACGGATCGAGTCAGATGACACGGACCTGTACCGATACTTTTGTTCGATCGGTGCGCCCTTTCGATCAACTCGCTTGACGCCCAGGACCAATCAAAGAAAGTTGGGAGCAGGAAAAATGGAAAACACACACAACATAATACTCTCACGTAGCTCACACACACGTGTCTGTCTCGAACACAAGTTAGGAAGGTTTTGCGAGCCTCGCCGTTGATCGAGAGTAGTTGGTA
>JAUNZO010000421.1:0-68402 GCA_031894775.1 Chloris gayana
ATTGTTGTGAGTAACTCAATTCTTTAATGTTCTGAAATGTAATCCTTTCTCTCTTTTTTTGTGAATTAGAGAATTCTTCTTTTTATTATTTTCAGCAACTCCTTTTTAAAAATAATATAAAATAAAAAGGATTAGAGGCTTCGGTCTTCGTGGGCCATCAAATCGGTACATGGGCCAAAAAAAGTATCAGCCATGTAACCGCCAGCCTAGAGAAAGAAAAGGAGAAGAAAAGTTACCAGGCCCAGCTCAAAAAAAAAAAGCTCTCCATTCTCCTCAAAAAAAGAAAAAAAAAGCTCTCAGCTCTCCATTCTATCCATGCCGCCGCCGCGCCCGACCAGCAAGCGGAGGAGGACGATCGCCGGCGAGCCTCCTCCCGGCCTCTTCCCCGCAAGGGAAGACCTGCTCCGGCTTCTTGCCGTCCTCACCATCGCCGCTGCAGCCGCCACGGTCTGCAGCCTCCTCAACCGCCGCCCTCAGCCCTTCTGCGACTCCCTCCAATCGATCCACGCCAGCGACTATTTTGATGGCTACGGTGAGGCCATTCCGAAGAAAGCATGCTGGCTATACTAGTCCTCGGTACAATAAGTAGCTAACGGGGCCCGATTTCCATGCGCAGATTCGTGTGAACCTTGCCCCCAGAATGGGCGATGTGTGGACGGTGAGCTTGAATGCATCCAGGGATTCAAGAGATACGGGAGGACATGCGTAGAGGATGGGCTGCTCAGCCAAACAGCTATCAAGATTGTACTGTCCTTTCCTGCTTCAACTCCTGCACCTGCACCTTTTTTTTTTTTGGAAGGAGATCCTGCACTGACGCTCTACCGTGTCGATTATCTTCTCTCCAAATCAAGTCTGAGTTACTACAGCGGAGGATCTGCGTTCAGCAAGCCCGTGCCTTGTGTGGCAAACCTGCCAAAACCATGGTACAGAGTCGCGATTCCCTCATCCAAATATCTACCTTCTATTTACTCCTAATTCTTCTGCCTCGATTTCAGTTTCAGATGCATGACATCTCAAATATGGTTGATCATCTCTTATCGAAAAATTCCGCTGGCCTAACTGAGGATGGAATCAAGCTTGTGAAAGCTAGGGTACTGGAAAGTCTTCAGGGCTTACTTGATACATCATTGGTTTTTGACAAGTATGCTATCTCACAACGTTTTACCCCCTCCCAACAAGCAATATTACTACATGTTAATTAATGACAGTTGTTAACCCCCTAAATTTTCTCATCTAGAGTCGAAGCATTCAAATGTCCTGAGCTAGTCGCACAGTTTCACGTGACCATGGCTTGTCGCATGCGCCAATGGATTGTTAGAAATATCATATCTGTGACGACCTTTTGTATCCTGGTATGTTCTATCTTTAGCCATGCAGCTTGTTAAAAGGCAGCTCAGGTGATGACATAACCCAAGTTTGCAGCACTGCTCTGGATGCTGTGGAGCATTTACCATAAGCGGACATTATCAAATAGGGCCGAGCAAATATATGAGCAGGTATGAACACTCTGTCTTCCCCTCCTTTTTTTGTAAGTGTTTCTTCATTCATTGGGTAATTTCTGCATGTACGAGTTGAATCAGTTCACTGGTACATAAAATATGTCACATGCTTAATGGGCTAATGGGATTGTTGAGTTAAACCAACTAGTGTTGTTTGGAGCATTTCTTTGGAGCGATAGCAGTAAGATTTCTTGTTTTTTTTTTTTTTTGGTTCGGTTATTGAGACATTTCCACAACCTTGACGGTTCCTTGTCTTTTCAAGTGTGAGGGAGTTAAAGAAAGGTGGAGATTTTTCTACAGCTATCCATCCATTCTCGTGATGTCATATTGTCATGTGGGGCCATCAATACAGCCACCGTAGCAAACAAATGGCAAGCTGATTACATAAGGTCCAGTTAATAGATTGCTTGCCAAGTAATTTAGTTGAATTATAGAAGGACTAGTAGTCCTGGTCAGTTAGGATTTTGGAGGACAACAACGCCCAGGATGTCGCTGCCAAGCTTCAAGCATCCCTCTACTCCATCAACACGAGATTGGAATCTCCGACCATCTTGGAGACGAAGCTGACGCACTAGACAACCACCAGCGTGCTCAACAACAGGTGATCTAGTGATTGGAAACATAGCAATGCTAACCGCGGTCAAACGAACGTCAATGCTTGGCGCGAGTTTGACGGCTTCCGTGACAATCGGTATGATGAGATTTCCACAGTCGTAACGACAATTGGTTGGCGTCACCACAGGTATCGTGATCACAATCGGGCTCCTCACCTCCTTTCGGTCGCCTAACAATGGCATTGTGCACAAGGATCGGCATGTCGTGTGGCAAGGCATAGGTAGACTAGAGCAAGCGATTGCAAGCTTGTTCTAGTGCCGATCTGGTACAATTGCTATTGGAAGAGTTCCATCACATCTTTCCTGAACCTCAAAGCCTACCCCCACCGCAATTCCACGCCCACCGAATTCATATGTTGTTGGGCATGCCGTTAGTCAATGTACGCCCCTATCCGTACCCGGACAACCAGAAGGATGATGAACCGGAAAAAGCAATGTAACACAATGGAAGCTCAAGGCCTCATCCGACGCAGCTCGTTGGCCTACTCATCACCTATCCTCTTAGTAAAGAAGTCAGATGGATCTGGTGCTTCTATATTAATTATCGCGCGCTCAATGCGATCATGGTGAAGGATAAATTTCCAATTCCCGTTGTGGAGGAACGTTTGGATGAACTCCGTGGTGTCATTTTCTTCACCAAATTGGACCTCCGCTCGGCTACCATCAAGTTCTAATGGCCACTGAAGATATTGCCAAGACCGCGTTCCGAACTCATGAGGACCTCTACGAGTTTTTGGTCATGCCTTTCGGCCGAACAAACACACCAACAACGATTCAGTCCATCATGAATGACGTGTTGCATCCGTTCCTCCGACAATTTGTATTGGTGTTTTTTGACGACATCCTGATCTATAGCCAACTCATCTCCATCATCTACAGGTCATGTTCCAGGTATTACGTGAGCACCAGCTTTTTGTTAAGACCAAGTGTGCATTTGGGGAGCGGTGGCCTACTTGGGCCATGTGGTTTCAGCTGTTGGGGTTGCCATGGACAGTACCAAGGTACAGGCCGTTGCAGACTGGCCATGTCCCTGTTCTGTTCGGGCGTTGCCTGGGTTTCTCGGTTTGGCCGGTTACTACCAGCGCTTCATCCAGGATTATGGCAAAATAGCAGCCCCGCTCACAAAGCTACTCAAGAAAGACGGTTTCTTCTATTCAATCAGAGGCAGCAGACATTGGTGCTGCCAGACTTCAATGCATCGTTCGTGGTTGAATATGACGCGGTCGGCACAGGTATTGGTGTTGCTTTGCATCAATGCGGGGGACCGATCACGTTCTTTAGTCAGCCTGTTCCACCATGACATCAGGCCTGGCTGCATATGAATGAGAGCTGATTTGATTGGTGCAGGTGGTCCAGCATTGGAGGCCTTATCTCTGGGGCGTAAATTTGTTGTTAAAACATATCATTATAGCCTGAAATTTCCTGTTGGATCGACGGTTGGTGACCATTCCACAGCAGTGGGTAAGGAAATTGTTGGGTTTTGACTTTATAGTGGAGTATAAGCTGGGTAAACAGAATGTGGTGTATGATGTGCTTTTACACCGGGGTGAAGAGGCCGGGCAGTTGCTGGCCAGGTTCGCACAGCACATCAAAATGACCTAGCTCTGGTTGCTTTGGCAGAGCATTTTGCGAGGGACCAATTGAAGGAACCATGGGTGTTGCGCGATGGTTTGGTTCTGTTTGGCAGTAAGATTTACATTCTGCCATGCCATCTTCACCACTATTGTCGGCTCTACTACAACTTGTTCATGATGGGGGACATGAGGGTGTCCAAAAGACTGCATCGGTTTTGCCAGCATTTTCACACGCCCAATGCGTGCACCATTGTGCAGGAGTATGTGTGTGCCTGCGCTACTTGCTAGCGGTTCAAGACGGAGCACCTACATCCTGGTGGTTTTGTTGTTGCTGCAGCCGGTGCCAAGTGCGATGGTCGGACATGACGCTCGATTTCATTGAGGTCTACCCAAGGTTGGAGGCAAGTCAGTTATCCTCACGGCTTTCAACTGTTTCTCCAAGTATGCCCACTACTTAGCATTGGCTCTTCCGTACACGGCGGAGTCAGTGGTTGTAGCATTCTTCTTTGAGATTGTCTGCTTGCATGGTCCTCTGACTTCCTTGGTGTTGGACGATCCAGTTTTTACTTTGGTGTTTTGGCGTTCTTTGTTTATAGCATCCAGTACTGAGCTTCACATGAGTTAGGCATTCCATCCACAGTCCGACATCCAGAGTGATTGTAATGTACCTAAGGGGCATGGTTGGGGACAGACCACGCAATTGGGTCCGCTGGTTGGCTCGGGCAGAGTATACTTACAACACGTCATACCATACAACTCTGAAGGAGACTCCATTCCAGGTGGTTTACGGTCGGGATCCCCCGTGTTTGCGTTCATATGCTTCTGAATCACGGGTGGCTGCGGTTGGGCGCACTATGAAAGAACGCGATGAGTTTTTGGTTGAGGCTCAACAACTGGTGAAGAAGCACTATGATAAGAGTCACCATAACATGTTGGAGATTGGGTGTGGCTTCGCCTCCGGCATCGATCATCAGTGGAAGGGAAAGTTGAGTTCTTGTTTCTTTAGACCCTATCAGATCACTGACAAGATCAATGAGGTCGCTTACCGGTTTTGTCTTCCTCAGGGTACCGTCTCCACGATGTTTTTCATGTGGGACTGTTGAAGAAATTTGTTGGCACACCTCCTGCTGAGCTTCCAGCTTTGCCGCTAATCCATAATGGAGCTGTCATTTTCAGTCCGGCTAAGGTTACGAAGACTCGCTTGGCTTGTGAGATTCGGCTAGCGCTTGTGCATTGGGAGAATCAGCCGGGATCTGCTACAGCATGGGAAGATCTTGAGGACTTCCTGTGGCGCGTTCCTCATTTTTAACTTGAGGACAACCTGTTGGTCGGGGGGGGGTGGTGGGGGGGGGGATGCGGGTTTGTGGGGGATGTCATGTGGGGCCATCAATACATCCGCCATAGCAAACAAGTGGGAGGCTAATTAGGTTAGGTCCGGTTAATAGATTGCTTGCCAAGTAGAAATTTAGTTGAATTATGGAAGGACTAGTATTCCTGGTCGGTTAGGAGGGTCGGTTCAGTTTGTAATTCACCTGGCTATATAAGCACGGAAAGGCATCAAATAAAGCAGGCAAGATTTATGCCAAACTATCTATCTCTATCTGTTGTTCCAATCTCTTAAGCTCTAGGCACAACGTAAGGCCTAAATCCCATCATGCCACAACACGTATGTTCTTGATTTTCTTGATTTGTTTTTGTCTTCTGGTATTTGTGCCTTTATCTGTTGTCATTCAGTAGGTGTGTGAAATCCTTGAAGATAATGCCACAAATTGCAAGATGGGCAACTCCGAGTGTGATCCTTGGGTAGTTGCATCTTGGCTGAGGGATCATCTACTGGTTCCCCAAGAGCGAAAGAATACTCTCCTGTGGAAGAAGGTACTTATTGTGCAGTGGACTGCACCGCATTTTTATGTACATGTTCAGTTACCTTGTCTAGTGTTGCTTAGACTCACTAAACAAATTCATGGAATTTCCATATCCATTACGCTTTTGCAAAAGCTAGTTGTTGAAGGTGCATGTACGTGTGCATATGAACCAATTCTAAGTACATGCTTGTGCTTTCCTGCCAACCAAGCAATGACTGGACTACTTGCAGTAATTTTTAAAAACAGAAAACATATCATGCTGTCGATTTAATTGCTCACGACTTCTATAGAATTTGATGTTTCATGTGCGGAGATATTTTGTATTATTCCTAGGCATCCTTAGGTACTTGTAGCAAAAGACCGATCACTGCTCTGAACTGCAAGTTATTCAACACTTTATTTTCTTTGTCAATGTTCTGTTTGTGCAGCTTTGTTATTGGGAAAATAGTTGATAATATTTCTTATTCGATACCCGTTGGTGTCGGAAAGATACATTAATTAGCCTCTAATATTTTCCCACAGCTGTCTATGATAGAAAAGAAAATGTCACATTCCTTTTTCTGGTTTCTGTTGTGGCATAGGTTGAAGAACTGATACTGGAAGACTCTCGGATAGATCAATATCCAAAGGTGGTTAAGGGAGAGTCAAAAGTTGTTTACGAGTGGCAAGGTACAAAAGTGTTTTCCTCTGTTTCAGTTTTGGCAAAGTACTGGATTATATGAATTTTGCTTGACATTTTTTCATGAAAAATGCCGCTGCCTATTGGGGGCACATGAGTTAGTTAAGTTTTATATCCCTTCTTTTTATCCTATCTTTGCAGCTAGCGGCTCACTTAGTGCAAAGATGAAAAAGGTGCAAGGTTCAAGAGGCAAGTCACGGACAGGAACTGGCACCATAAAAGTTGTTGAACCAGTGGGTGAGGTGTGGGAGCATGGCTCATGCGATTCGATACCCAGAGATAAAACTAATGCTTGAGCAGTATGGTTGTATGCCTATTCAGGAGGAATTTGTTATCTAGTGGTTTCCGCATGTTGTATTGAGGAATTCTCTGTTGTTGTTAGTAGGATGGGACTGGGGACGTAGCTGTTGTATAAAGGGCATGGCAGTTGCCAATCCATCAACTCAGAGTAAGCAAAAGTTGTGCGCAAGCATCTTGTAGCGGAGCTCCATAGCTGAAATGGAACATCAAGAATACAATCAGATGGATCTTTATGTCGCTGGGAGAAGACAATCGCCAGATGGTCTCGCTAAGGAGATTAGCGACAGAGAGGACGGTGAGCTTGGCGAGGCTCTGGTGCTCGGGACCGGTGTTGGTGACGATCACCTCCTGGAAGAGGCCATGGCGTAACCTTTCCTCTGACATCCCCGATGAGGTGCCTGGTTGTGGCCTGTTGTCACAGATAGCGTTGGGCAGGTTGGCTAAACCAGGAACACGTTGTCGCAATACTTTCCTGCAGCTGCACGTACATCTCACCATCCGTGAACCGATTGATCTTGATCTTCTCCAGCTCCATCCCCAGGTAGCACGGTGTCTTCTCATCCGGAATGAGAAACGGTTACAGGAGGAGTTGATATGTGCATTCAATTCTTGCAAGTCTTCTCCCTCCCCGTTCCCTGCTGCATTCCCGTCGCTGACCAACACGGATGCTGTTTCTTGCTTACCACCAGATCCACTCAACTGCCAACCAAACCGAACCAAGAGTTGGGGCTCAAAGCCTATTTCCCCTCTCTCCATTCGTGTCTCAACCGACCTCAAGAATTACTATGTCTTACTATTCGTCGATCAGTTATTGATAGAAAACTAGAAGGCACCTACATTTTGTCTGCTCATCAGCAGCAGTCCTCCCTTCATTAGTTTTTTGAAATCTACAAATTCATCTTCTCAAATCACATGTTTTGTTTATCCATCCACAAATATTACTAGCCCGTTTTTTTTTCTTTATTTTTGACCGGGAGGATGCATTAAAGTTACTGCACCTGGACATTCACATTCCTACTCATTTTGGTTATAATCTATGAGTAGCTTAGGGTACTGCAAGGCGGGTCAGCTCGACACCGTTTTCATGCCCCAGTTTTGATCGATGGGGCACGTCTATACCTCTTGGCTAACACTACAAACACCAATAAATCCATGGCGTTGAGCGCTGCTATCACAAAGAAGAAGCGGTCTACGTGACCTTTGTTGAGATCTTCAGGTATCCACCCAGCTTGGTTGCCTTTGCAGGTGATAGCCATCACCAAAGTGACTAGCAGGCTACTTGCGTAGTTCCCAGCTGACATAGAGGCCACAGATAGCGCACTTCCCAGGCTTCTTAGGCCATCTGGAAGCTCATGGTTGAAGAATTCTGTCATCGTCACATACATGAACACTTCAGACGCCCCGATCAACACATACTGCGGGATTTGCCAAAGGATGCTTAGAGAGCTTGACATTTCAGCTCCTCTTGTCGCATACTTCAACCTCTGCTGCTCCACCAGCCCAGACGTGATCATCGCTACTGTTGATATCACAAGGCCAATACCCATCCTCTGGAGCTCCGTAGGCTCTCGTGATATCTTTGAGCAGAGCTTTGCAATGCCGAATTCGTAGAGGAACACAAAGGTTGTTACGCCGACTATTTCAAATACAGATATGCCGGCAGGATTAATCTTGAACTTTGAAAGAGAACCGTTCATGGCTGCTGCTTGTTCAATGAATATCGATGACATCTGTGAGTATGTGATGGAGTAAATGATACTGCAGAGCCATATCGGAACCAGACGTAGAATGCATTTCACATCTTCCACTTGGGTAACTGTGCAGAGGCTCCATGGCTTTGGTGAATGCTGCTCGCCTGGTGAAAGGTCACATGGATCTTTAACCACCGCTGCTTTGTCCAAGCACCTGAAGAATGGAAAACAAACAGTAGGAGGTGATGTCTATGATGCATGCCTCCATAATACTTGCACAATCAGAAAGTCTATCTCGATCTACACAAGAGGTTCTGGTGGTAAGTCAAATATCAGAGTATTTTTTTCCCCTTGTAATCTTTTTATAGCACATGGAATTAGTATCCGAGCTAGAAAAGCTCTAGGATTTAGATTTTGTCAGCACGCTAACCGGATATTCTACAAGTATAGCAGGTTCACGCATATACCTGTACTCTGGTGTGTGTGTCATCTTTCTGCCCCCGTTCTTGCCGTGGTTATCATCAACCTCGTAGAGATCTTCTGGTCGCTGTGGAGACTTCACGTGCCTGTTCTTTACTGAAGCAACAATGACCTGGCAAACACCCAGGATAGCATTTCCATTGGGCATGAAATGCCTATACCTTAAGGTTCCAATGACAAATAGAAGTAAGCCAATGAATGCTGCTGCTGTTGAAATCCAAAATGCCAAGACCCATCTGCCCTTGTCCTCTATGTATGTCAGGGCTGTAACAGATACCATGCTGCCCAGGTTATTCGCAACGAAAAAGTAACCAAAGAAGGCAGTCTTTGATTTTCTTTCCTTGATATCAGCTTGGTCAAACTGATCAGCACCCAATGTTGTGACTGCAGGTTGGTAGGCCCCGTTTCCTAGTGCAATCTGGTATATTGCCATGTAAAATACAAGCGCCTCTGTTGTCGTGGGTGGCCTGCAGTTTGCTTGTCTCTCTTCTCCAAAGTGGCAGTATTTATGAAGGAACAAGTAGGATGATATTGACAGCTCCACCAGTCCCTGTCAAATAATTCATCACCGCAACTCTCTAGTACAGTACCATTAGATTAGATAGGCTGAGCCGAGAGCTTACTGCAAGGAAGATAAGTTGAAAGATGACGCAGGCCTTGTATCTGCCCCAGCAGGAGTCGCTCACAAGTGCCCCGATGATGGAGAAGACGTAGTTGGTTCCAGCCCAGTTGTTGGCATGGTTGGCAGCTTGAGCGTTGTCCAGCCTCATCACCGCCGCCATGAACCTAACCAGGTTCGTGCCTACGCCGTTTGCTGCCAACGTCACAAGCGCCTGGTTTACTGCTTCCACAACAGGCACAAAGGTAAAAATCCGATTCTTTAGAAGGGGAAAAAAAGAAAGCAAAGAATCCACCCACCCTCCCTCCCTTGATGTAAGGAATTAATATAGCGTGAATGAATACCATAAAAGCATGCATGTGAGTAATTGTGTGAAACTCACGCAGGATGAGGAAGCCGGCAAGCCATCCACCGGATTTTCCCTTGAGGCACCGGTTGCCGTGCCAATCCACCGATCCATCCATGGTCCTCCTCGCAGCCGACAGACGATCCTCCTCCTGAGCTTGAGTCTGGCCCTGCTCCGAAATCTGCATGCAGGTTGTGTGATTTCTTCATCCTAAGGGGTGGACAATCCACATTGTTAGAACGCAACTGAGTGCAGGAATCTATATATGCCACACTTACAGCCATCTTGATGGTATGGAAAGACTGAAGGTTGGTTTTGCTCAGAGACGATCACCAGACTACTTCCAGGCACCATGCTTATATGATGCCAAGAGTATTTGTAGGTGGTTGTTGTTTGTTGCAGAGAGAGAGAGAGAGAGGAGAGAGAGAGAGAGAGAGAGAGAGAGAGAGAGAGAGCGGCGGCATGCAACGTGGTCGGCGATCGGACCCGAGGTGTCATAATTGCTTCGGGCTTGGCATCCTTCTGGCTATGGCTACGATGCTGGCTGTGGCACGTTAACAGATCCTCTGTTTTCTTCCGCAGGCATAGCAGGTTTCTTATTTCGTTTTTTTTCAAAATAAAAAAAGTTGCATATCTGTGCACCTTCAACCTGGTTATTGATTCTGACCAAGAATATATGAGGTTGGCAAGCCTCGGTACTGTTCTGGCTTTGGAGTGACCCATTCAGCCACATTAATGGAAAACTAATGTGCCATGGAAGCCATCTTCTTTTGACTTCCTTACAATGTGTCCTCCATATATAAAAATGGAAATAGATAGAAAAAAAGAAAGATACTTGTGACCAGGTTTGCATCTTAATTAATCTTGGCTACTAATACAATGTCTCTTCCTTTCATATATGTATGTACAGACTGCATGTATCTACATTACATGACATGAATCTTTCAATCTCAAACCTATACATATATCACTTGATGAGCTAGCTAACTAGATTATGATATCGTCAAAACTTGCCAGGCGCCTTGCTCGCCATCCAAATTAATTAAAAGCAGAGATATTGCTAGGAGGGCGTGTCCCATGAGCTCCCTTGGCCTCTAACCTGCTTAATCCGCTGCCTCAACCTTCTCCTGTGGTCGTGGATTTTCCACAGCCCATGACCAAGCACAACAGCAGAGTAAATGCCGTGGGTGATCATAGGCGCCATGATGTTGTCGGTCTGCATGCAGACACTACATTCATGAGATCAAATTCATTCTGAAAATCTTATGGACGTCATAAAATATATAAATACTTGTTGACTTTTCGAACATGATATTTGACCATTCGTCTGATTTTAAAAAAATTAAAAAGTTATTACCTGGATCCACTCGAGGCCGAGGTACAAAGCCAAGATTCCTTCTAAAAGAGGGGAGTATATCTTCCTCATTTGCCTCCTCTCGTACCATGCTGCAGCAAATGCATGGAAATCAAAGTTAGTTACTACCTGAGATTAATTCTCCCGCGCGCAGCGTATGCCAGCAAAAGAATAGAAGACCGACCTGCAAATAGTTTCTTGAGATTCTCCCGTCCCGTGCGCGAACGCATGGCTGGTGTCACCACATACGTCGGGTCTGAAAATGATGAACAACAACATATCAGGACTAGCATTCTCTATTCTGAAATTAAAAAGAAATTATTGGAAATATGTTTCACCTTTGGGAGCAGTGGCGATATAGTAGAGGGAACCTGTGAGTGCTGCGGTGATGGCTGCTGCGAACGTTTGAGCAAATGGAACAAAAGGAGGCACCATGCCACTCTGCGTATATATAGTTTGGAATAATAAATAGTAAGCGTTCCATTTCATTCAGGAGCCTATAGCTTTTTGTGAAGAAAAAATTCATACCAGAGATGCAATTCCACGGGCATCTTTCATGAGCTCTGTGCCTCTCATGAAAATGTCAGCCAATGCTCCCTACAAGTTGAGTTGAGTTGAGTTGTTTTTTTATTACAAAAAAGATATATGTATTGATTTTCCCAATAAATATGAGTTAAAAACATACCTGAACTGCGGCACGATAGAAGAGCTCCTCGCCAACACAGCTAGCAGTGACGATGAGAATGAACTGCCACGGTGACATGCCGTAGAAGAAGCTGCGAAGCTCCTCATCTTCGACATCTCTGATGGCACGCGCGTGAGGTGAATATTTGACGACTTCATCCTGCATCTTTCTTAATTAATTAGTATGGTGATCTAGAGAGAGAATGATGAAGAGAGAGAGATGAGAGGAGGAGGACAAGGACATACGTCGAGGATGAACAACAAAACCATGATTGGTGGAGCTGCATATCCAAGTCCCTGAACGAGTGCCGTGAGGGATGGATGGAAGCCCCCGTGCAATCTATTCCGGCCATCTGGCATATGAATCTCCCGGCGAGGGCCATGGCGGCGTAGATCCCTGTTCAGGTTCAATTAAGTATATATAGGTATAGAGCATGCAGTGAATTCATCAGAAATTAAAATGAATTTACCAATGCCGTAGCTGAGCCTGACCACCGCTCCGAGCTTGTCCCACATGGCCAGCTCGGCGTCCCTGGCTCCACCAAAGGATCCATGGGTGGTGGTGGTGGTGGTGCCCACGGGGGCTGCGGCCACCTCGACGACCCTGGGGCCATCGGCGGCGAGGCTCCGGCGTGGGTCGCGGCCGCCCTCAGCCGCCGCACGGATCCAGCTGCTGCTGCGAAGCCGAGGGGTGAAGCCGATGGAACAGTGGGTGTAGGTGGTGGTGGCGAAGCTGCGGCTGTGTGCCCCTAGCTCCATGGTGATGGAACTCTTGCCTGGACCCAAGAAAGAAGAAGCACAAACAGATATTTTTTTTATTCTAACTAACGGCAGACGAGGCGGGGTTGATTATTATTTTACAAGTGGTGGCCTTGATCAAGATGAGTCGGGCAAGAAGAAAACAAATGCAACTGTCTTGTTTTTGCTTCCTCTTGTTTTGACCACGTACTTGGCAGGGGATTTGGCTCCTCCAATCCCCGTCTCACACGTCACCCGCCAACTGATAAGGCCATCCGGATGATTCTTCTTCCTTTTTATTTACACATTGGGCCTTTCTTTCTCCACCAATCTGTAATGGGCCGAGTTTGGTGGAATGAATTTTTTTGATTGGTTGGTGGAATGAAAATGAATTGCCGAGGAAGCAACGAATCGAATAACTTTAACAGCTGCCTTAAACCAGCTAATTTGAATCGTATTTTTTTAATAAAAAAAAGCTAATTTGAATCGAAAATAAAAGGCACAAGAGAGAGGGAATGACGGAGGCAGAGAGACAGAATGAAGGACGTGCGCGTTGCGGGCATCAACTTGTTGGCGGCGCTGCTGTCCATCCCGGTGATCGCCGCCGGCATCTGGGCCCACAACGCCTGCGTCCCAATCCTGCAGTGGCCACTCATCGGCCTCGGCGTCGCCGTCCTCGTCGTGGGACTTGCCGGCTTCGTGGCCGCCTTCTGGCGCCTGCCGTGGCTCCTCCTCGCCTACCTCGTCTCCATGCTGGCCCTCATCATCATCCTCGCCTGCCTCGCCGTCTTCATCTTCGTCGTCACCAGCGGTGGTCCACCGGGACACGTGCCACCAGGTCGGGCATTCCTTGAGTACGACCTCGCCAGCAGCGGCGGCGGCGGCTGGCTGCGCGGCCGGCTGGAAGGAGGAGGGCGATGGGAGCGGATCAAGGCGTGCCTCGCCGCGACGCCCACCTGCGCTGACCTCAACCAGACGGTGACCACCGCGCAGGAATTCTTCGCCGCCGGCTGGCTCACCCCGCTGCAGTCCGGCTGCTGCAAGCCTCCGACGAGATGCGGCTACACCTTCGTCACCCCGACCTACTGGATCAGCCCCATCGACACCGCCGCCGACCCTGACTGCGCCGCCTGGAGCAACGAGCAGGGCAAGTTCTGCTACTCCTGCGCCTCCTGCAAGGCCGCCCTGCTTCGGAACCTCCGCACCCAGTGGCGTCGCGCCGACATCATCGTCGCGGTCACCACCGCGCTGCTCCTCGCCGTCTACGCCATGGGCTGCTACGCCTTCCGCACCGCCAAGACGGACGACCTCTTCCGCCGCTACCGCCAAGGATACACTTAGATAGAATCTTTATTAACTTTCATTCAAGCCAACCCCTTTCTTTTTCTTTCCTTTCACTAGAGGTAATCAACAGCAGCATCTGCATTCTCTCCTGTTCAAAAACCAAGATTCATGGTCTCTTGCTCTTTGTTTTCACAGTACAATAATAATCGTTTCCTTTTCGCGCTACAATATATAAGCTACAACAACTATCCATCTCCTCTCTCTGAGTCTACCAGTCCAGAGATTAGACAGCGCTCGCGACAGCCCTTCTCTTCACCTTGAAGAATACAGGATCCCTCAGCACCTTCACCGTTACGTTGCTCCACACGTCTGTGCTCGTCGGCAGCACTGCCATCGCCTCCGCGATTGCCATGTCCTCAGGCAGCACGTACCCAAACACAGTGTACGCGTCTTTCCACTCCCTGTGGTCTGCTAAGCTGATCAAGAACTCCGGCCCCGACCCAACCCATGCGACGGACCCTCTTTTCACCGCCGGGCATGCTTCTCTACCTATCTCCTTAAAGGGCACACCATCGACTTCCAGCGTGCCTTGAAGCAAGGCATAAGGAGGACCGAATGCAGCCTGATGGTACAGAAAACATCTTCAAACATCTGGAAACAAATTGTTACCACAAGGAGTGTCATAGATAGAAACCATACATTCTTTTCGTGGTCCCCTTTTGCATCCCACAAGTTTCCACGTCCTTCCGCGCGATAAAATCTGCATCCAGCGCAGTTACGCAAGCCCAAAAGCTCAATGAAGTAGTCCACAGAACGGGGCGCACAGCCAGGCAGCAACTGAATGCATAACAAGTATATTATTAGAGAAAGAAACGGAAACAACAATTCAGCTCTGCAAATCACAATTTTATAATAATGTTTCCAGTCAGCCAACCATTCAACTTGTATTTCTGTTAAAAACAAACACTATAAAGAGAGAGAAAAAAGTTTGACCTGACAGATGGATCAAAACAGTTCAAATCCAAGGGGAATAATGGAGCCCCCTGTGTAGCTCTATCACAGGGAGCAGGACAGCATGTCAGGAAATTCAAATCTAAACTACTCTACTAAGCAGCCTAGTAATAACTACAAAAAAATCAATAATAGTTATTGCCATCGGCTTGGTACAATTCCCCCCCCCCCCCCAAAAAAAAAAAAGAAAAAGAAGAAGCAAAATAGAGCAATAAATTATAAACATGTACCAAAATTCACCAAACCATTGATCTACTGATATAGCACCTAAATTCCAGACCAGCCACAGGCCAGTCAGGCAGCAAAACACCAATTTTCCTGCTTTACTAGGTTCCTACACCTAATAACCTAAAAAATGATCCCGCAACACCTGGGCGTTATCAAACTATTCTTGTCCTGCTGTAGAGGCAAAGGAGGCTTACTTGAATATGAAGGGTCCCTAGATTTGTTTCAAGCCCAACAACTCCCTGCATAAAAAATGAATCCTTGTATTGATCAGAAGAATCATACCAGCAAACATCTTTATACCTCCTAAATAAAGAAATGCTCTTTTATTTTTCCTCTCCAAGCACATACCAATTACCAACAGGCAAATGAAATCGAAGCCATATTACACAAATCTTTATATACTCACTGCACCAAACCATAGGCCAGGCCAACGAATTTTTAAATGAAATAAACTACAACTAAGAAATTAACCATGATCTAATATGAGCTTTCAAAGAAAATTCTCTTAAACAATGGAATCTGCAAAATAGTTAGCTGAAATAAAGACTGCATGAACCCAACCTCTCCTTTTCCAAAGACTAGACCAGAAGTCCACATGACATCATCTCCCTGGCAATAACAGCAGGAGCCATCACATCCTTTTGTTTCTTCAGCCAGCACTGTAATGCAAGTGCAGTAGACAAGTTAAACTGATGGAAGAAGAAATTACATGCTGCTTGTTGTCAAAATAATACGAAAAGCAGTAACAGTAACAAGAACAATATCAGCGGTTCCAAGGTGTGAAAGTCTGAGTAGAACTTTGCAGAATCTTATTTTCTTATTAGGAAGGGGAACTAGCCTAAAATCGACTTGTATCTTCTGGTAGCAGATCATTATTGACCTTGAAAAAAAGCATTTTGCACCAAAAACAAAAACTGAGATCAGAATGAAAAATCTAGGGCAAAAAAAGAAGAAGAAGAAATCAGTCGCAGTAAAGATGACAAGCGGGAGAAAAATAAGCCGGACGGACCTCCCCGAGCCTGTCCTTGCATCTGTGCTCGTCACCGCAGAAGACCCACGAGTCGCAGCGGCAGGAGCCGTCCTCGGGGTGCGGGCACATGGCCTTGCAAGCGGCGCAGCAGGCGGCGGCGGAGGGCAGGCGGTGGTCGGAGCCCCACCTGACGGCCGGACCCCAGAACTCCAGCCCCTCGACGCCCCTACAGCAGTCCGCCTGCGCCCGCACCATGGAGGGCCGCGCGGCGGCGGGGAAGGAGAGGTAAGCGAGTGCGGCGGCGGCAGCAGCGGCAACGAGTACGATTAGGAGAATGAGGATGCGACCGCGGCGTCGCGCATCGGATGACCGGCGGGCGAGGGGGAGGCTGGGACTGGGAGGCGCCATTGCCAAGTGATGGCAGCAGCAATCGCCGTCTCCTGCCCCCGTCGTCTTGTCGGTTCCAGCCCGGCCGTTTTTTCTTCTCCCTCTGATGAGGTCGTGTCCAGGCGTTGACCATCATCTCTTTGCATCCAGCTCCTAGCATTTTCTTTCATTTTCTGTTTTTTCTGATATACTCTCTCCGTTTTAAATTATAAGACACTTTTGATTTTCGGAGATTATATTTGACCGTTCGCCTTATTCAAAAATTTTGTACAAATATACAAATAAATAAGTTATTTACAAAATATCTTTAATGATAAAATAAATCATAATCAAATTAACAATATTTACACAAATTTTTTGAATAAGACGAATGGTCAAACGCCAAGTCTAAAAGTCAAAAACGTCTTATAATTTGAAACAGAGGGAGTAGTAATAATAAGTTACTCTTAAGTGCAATTGCTTTTTACCCTTACTTTAAGTTATCAATTTTATATTTTATCCTCACCTTTTTAATAAATAAAAAATAAAAGATGAAGTCCATTTTACTTTGCTCAAAGTCCACATAACCCCTTATTATCATTTGGTTCATTTTACACACTATTTTTAGCATAATTATGAAAAAAATACGCTACCAAATGACACTATTCACTTTGTAAGTTAGTGGTAAGTTGTATCACCACACTAATGCATGAATTTCATAACCAAATAGCCTATGAGACACCTATAAGTAAAATATATAAATTGTTATTGCCACATGTATGTAGGTCAACTAATGTGAATTAAGTTGTATTAAGATAGATAGATACCAATCTTCTATTTTGGGAACACATTGGTGGTAATACTCGAATCCAAACATTGATATCAACGTTTCAGTTCGATTTGAGATTTTCCATGACATGGTGTAGACGATTGGTAATATAGTGCAATTTGTCGAATAGTATATAGCTGAATTAAGACCATGGAATGGAAGGAAGTTGGTATATGCTCTGGATCAAATATAATGACACTTCTAGCCTCAATGTCAATTGCGAACAATTTGAAGTGACCATAATGATAGTGACCATAATAAAAATGTGAAAGTAGAATCTGCAGATATTTCTATATAAGAAAAACATGACCAAAAGATAATAACTAACCAAGGGACTTCACTTACAATGGTAGATTTTGAAACATCGGCAAGTCGGTTCAACATTCAAATAATCTTTCAACCGTTGGCCATCGAGCTTGGGACGGTGACGTGGGTCTTGGCCAACATAAGGCTTTGTTTCGGCTCCGGGGGTGGAAAACCATGGGGATTTCACACCCCAAGAGGTTTTTTCACCTCAGCATGCCATCCCCGCCCCCGCCAGGGATAGAAATCCCAACTTGTGACAAATCTCGGGCTACGTTTGGGAGACATGGGGGTAAAAATCCCAAGAAGTACATAAATATTCATAAAAATCAGAATAAATCAAATAATCCAAAAGCAATGCTGACATTCGCAAAATATATGTGTCATGGTTAAACTCTGTTACTGAATGCATACATGCATTTGAACAAGTCCAAAAGTTATAATGCTTACATAATAGTTAAAATCATAAATAACCTTCTGAAAATATGATCAATATAATTGATTAACTCATACAATAGTCAATGCTAAGTACAAGAAACTTTTTCTAGGGCAACATCATAGATTATATTGATATTTGGAAAGAATACAATCAAAGTTCACAGCAACTACTGAACAGGAGCATATTCGACTTTTAGGAAACAACGTCACAACTGAGGGACTAGAGATAGCAAGGAGGTGATGCTGACGCTGCCTTGGCCAAGTCCACAACTTCATGGATTCCTATGAAAATTCACGAGGTTAGGTGTGACAATAAGTCTCCTCACCTCATCCTCCATTAGTAGCTTGTTTTCCTGTACATAAAGGACTTCATAGTAAAGTTATCGGGTGACATATACTCAACAAAGTAAAGATAAAATTAAACAGAACCATACATATAGTCAGAACATTTGGAGGAAACATTACGCTTTTCCCTCGAGAGAACCATACATAAGATGGTTCACCCATTACTCTCCTTTCCCCATCTTTTAAACAATAGGAGGATATATGTAATATAAATTTGCTCCTGGGCTCTCAGCAACTTTAAATTACTTGAACATCACTATAGACACAAAGAAACTCTTTAAACATACACTCAATACTTAGATGGAAGTACATAAACAAAATATATTGCACAGATAACCAAGATCATGGGGGTATCGAAAAAATGAAATGCGTAGGAAGTAACAAATGAATTGTTTAAGATTTCTATGGTTAGAAACTTAACAAAATCTCATGCACCAACCAAACAAAAGTGAGCAAGCATGCTAATACCGTCAACTATGCAACTTGCATCATTGAAAAAATGCACTTTCACCAAGATCGCTGAAACTCAAGATTGCTCAAAATGACTAAAACAAGCATATGCTCTTACGACCAAATCCATATACACTAATTCATGGACCATAGGCATTATTAGCATGGACCATATGCTCTTATTATTAATGAAAGACAAACAGTGGTTGGAAAATATTAGCAGAGCAATAGCAATGAGGTTCACCATAAAAAACTGGTTGGCAAAATATGAAGATCAGGTTACTTTTCATCGTCAGAGAAATAGTGATCAGGTTCACCATCAAAAACTGGTTGGCAAAATAAATATGAAGCTGGCTGAAAATAAGAAAATAGAAGATATTGCAACTTCACAAATCAAACAATTATTTTAAACAGGTACTCTAGCCTTCTACGGATACTTCCAGCATGTCATGATTTCAGCAAAATGAAAGAGTAGCACATAAACAATTTTTTCATCATGTCATGATGTGAAGTTCAGATCACCTGTTGCAATGCTTCCTGAAACAAAGATGCATAATTTTAAGTATTAGTACATCAGACCATATCCAAGTGAACCATTAGTTCTATTTCTTTTACCTTCATACAACTTTTCTATTTGGTAGTTAAGAGGGAAACCTTTTTTTGTGAAATATGATTCAATCATCACAGTGGCAGTAGTATAACGCAAGCAAGCCAATATGATTGAATCATCAGAGTGGCAGTAGTATAACGTAAGACAAAATAATGGAACTTATTTGGCTATGGGTTGGAGCGGAGCGAGGTCGCAGCAGCCAAGGAAAACAAGAGGCCCAGGTTTTTGTCACCAATCTTGCAGCTATAAGAATTAGGCTATAATCATCAAACAAATTCAAGGTTTCAAGATAAACATAAACATATTTTTGTTTAGCAAATAGAATACCGGTGTGATGTGTTTGAACTAGAATTAAAATTTAAATATCTAAAGAAAGTTGAGATTGTAAGATAAGGAGCTCTTCATTGTGTTTGTTGAAAGAATACTAATATTTTCAGTACTACCAAGAGCTGAAGCTACATCACTATTCCAATAATCATGTTATAACTTATTCACTAAACAATGCAAGAAACTCACTGTAAACTAGTCACTTGACTTAGACATTATTATTAGAAAACAAGGCCATTAACAAGAAAAATATATAGAATAGAGTTATTAAAATGATCGTGTTTTTGTATTATTTATTATTATTGTCAAGGAACATCACTTCCCAATTCAAAGTCACTAACAAGTAATAAAACAAACAATTCCCAATTCAAAGTTGCAAAATCATATAGTACTTGCTACTCCTTATCATTACTTATTAGATAAATTCATTGCAGCAGCAAAATCCTAAGAACATAACAATCTTGAAGCGAAATTCCTATTACATAGTACCATATTGACATGGATATTTTTGGACTGTAAGTAGCCTATGTACAAAAGATGAAATAGAGTTATCTGCAGATGAAACCAGCCTAACAAAACTTATCTTTTTTACAGGAGAAAACACCATAATGTGAGACATATTGTCCACAAGACACGTAATTGTTATCCGATATGTCTCAAAAAGTACTTTCTTGCGGTGTATGCTATGCTACGAAGGCAAAAGTATGTCAATTGCATTGGCATTAGTACTTAGCAAAACTATTTTGCAGAAATCAGAATTGGTAGTCGAAAGCATGTAGGATCAAAATGTTTCACACAGAGGAGAAATCTATTCAGGTTTCATATATCAATATCAGCACAGGTTCAGGTTATAAGTCGTGACTCCAGCTTTCTATTCAGGTTTCATATATCAATATCAGCAAAGGTATCATTATACCACAAGACCTCATGGTTGCATGCCCACATACCAACAGCCAAGTTGAAGCAATCAATGTCCATTGGAATATGAACATTAAGTATTTCTTGAAGTTTTCTAAGACTTATAGAAATGGGATTAGGATCCGTACTTCGACCATTCTTTCCTGCAAGAAGGAATGACTATACTGTTATTGAAACCAAAATTCATCTTGTATTGTAAATAATTTTCAATTGAAACTTTGATAACTCACTCTAAGAATTTTGCATTATCCATTTACATGATATATGCGCAGAGGGAATCCAATACTTCTTGCCTTGTTATCGGAGTTATTCGTGGAGAAACAACATATAGTGATTTATCTCGGCACCAATTGAAGCGGTAGAGTTGTCACCCTATGTAGCTTGCCTGGAGTATCAATTATTTGATAGTCACTTGGAGTTTTTTTCCCTTCAATCGCTTGTTCAGGGATTTCGCATCCTTTCTTTGTATTTAAACTTGAGGCCCACAAAATTGTAGATAATTTAGACCGAAAAATTGTTATGTTATCATGTAGAGTAGTATATAAATATATTATATTAACATAATTACATCATTAAGGTGATTTAAAATGGCATGTATGTACGCATAAATTGGGCTATATGAGTTATTACATCGGTTATAGTATCGGAGAGCCGAGAACCTGTCCCATACTCTATGAAGTTTATCACCCATAGACCACATGTTATACTTCTTAAAGAATCTCAATGAGATATACTTGTATATTTTTAGTAGCTATATACAACATAAAACAATTCGCTCATAATAAGCGAGATGTTAATCTGTACCAATCTTTTTGCATTGGGCGCTTAAACATCTCTTTAATTGGAAGCACAACTCTCTTGTGCAACTGTCGAGGGACGGCTGGTTCTCTCTATAGCCCTAAGATGTGCCACCTTGCAAGATTAATCCATTCAACCAAAGCTAAGTTAAGCTTTATATCGGAGGTAAAAAAACTAAAAAATTCACTTCAAAAGATATCAGTTGATGCCTTTCCTGTGCATAATAATTTTATTATTCCTGCTGAAGGCATCCGTGGAGGTTTATGGCTTTTATGGTCTAATGATGTAGAAGTTGTCATAATCAAAGCTAGTTTGAATTATATTTTAGCTAATGTCGGTTATAGTCATGCTAATTTAAAGTTTAGGCTAGCTTGCGTGTTTATGGTGATCCTTATCATCTTCGTACTAATGATATTTGGGCTGTTGTAATATATTTTACAAATATAGAGAACGGTCATCTTTTTTTGTATGGGAGACTTAAATGAACTCCTAGATGGTAATGAAAAAATCACTTCCGTAACTCCTAGCAATAAAAGAATTTCCTTTTTTCACAACATCATCAATAATGGTGACCTTATTGATTTAGGTTACAACGGACCCGCTAATAGGCGTTTTGCTTCTAGACCTACTTTTCAAAGATTAGATAGATGTGTAGCTAAACATTTATGGTGTACTCTTTTCCCCAATACCAATGTGTATCATTTTCCTCTTATCTTTGGTGATCATGCTTATATACTTGTTGTTTCTCTCTCTATTATTCCTAGAAGGAAAAAAGCTTTAAGTTTGAAAATCGATGGCTTTATGAAAGTGATTTTCAAGACACTTGCAAGAGAACATGGAATAGGTATGCTCATCTATCTTTCCATAAAAGAACAAGACAATTTGGATATAATCTTATTATTTGGTGCAAGAATAATAATAAAATCTCTTAATGACCAACTCAAAGACATAGAGGTTAAATTGGCCAATCTTAGAGCTGTTCCTCCTACTCAACACAACTACATGCTTGAAGATGCTCTTTGTAGGGATCATACAAGAATTCAAAATAAAATTTCTGAATACTTCGAGACAAAGATGCAAGAAGAAATGGATTACTTCCTTCTTCCACAATAGTTTATCAAGAGAAGAAGGATGAATCTGATTAGCTCTATCACAAATCAAGAGGGACAAACTATCAATAAAAAATGAAGATATTGCATCGTGTTGTATAAATTATTTTGTCGGTCTCTTTTCATCTTCTTTGCAGGGAAGTGAAAGTGAGCTTGAGTCATTGAGAGTGGTAGAAATTGAAGATGACAATCTTATTGTTGCTGCATCGAAACAAGATATTTTTAATATTATTAAAACAATGAGGGGAAATGTTGCCCTGGCCGTTATGGTTTTAACATTATATTTTATAGGGCTTCTTGGATCTGGATAGGAAATGACATTTTAGCATGATAAAATCCTTTTACACTAACTCCTTGGTTAAATGCTACAAAGGTTTTCGTGCGTACGTGGATTTAAGTGCGTAAGAAACGACAACACCCCCACCAATCTCTCCAATAAGGCTCCCCGCCCCTCCTTCACCACCGTGGTCGGTGGAGCCTTCAAGCACCTCCCGCAACCCGTTGTCCACCGTAATTCCTACCTTTCTCTCTTCCTCCATGAGTGACGAGAGGAAGCACTACCTCTCGGTGTGAAACCCGAATCACCTAACTCGATGTAGGCATCTCCATAACCGTCCGCCTCCACCTTCGACGATCGGCATCGTGTCTGGCTGCTCATCCACCACCTCCGACCATATGGTTCGATGTTTGGTTGAAGAAAGGTGAGGACGAGAGAGGATAAGGTGTGGGTGATCGTGCCGAGTCGAGTGTTTTTTTCCTTCACAACCCATCTAATATCCAGGGGAGCCCTAAACTACTAAGCATTACAACCCATCCGAATGGGTGGTCGTGCGGCCGAAGGGGCACCACCCAAATGTGACCATCTCCAACCGGGATCCGAAAATGGATCGGGCGGGCGCCGAGGCGGTGGCGCTCGCGTAGTGGCGTGGAGAGATGCGCGGGTGCTCGTGCCCGGGTGGTCGAGCGACGACGACGGTGGGGTGGGACAAGGCGGATGCCCGAGGAGAAGTTCAACCTTCATGAGGATCCACCGCCCGGGAGCAAGTCGATCTCACCGAGCGGGGCGAGCCGACGCCCGGGAGGAGGCCGCGCGCGGATCCGCCATCGGGCGAGAGGCTGCGGTCGCCGCGCGAGCCGTTGTCGGGCGAGGTGGGGCGAGGTAGCTCGGGCAAGGCATAACGACGGTGGGGTGACGCGCGACAGGCGAGGCGGTGACGGGAGCGATCGGAGCCGACGCCGAGAGAGGACGTCACCTGCTTCTCTTTTGAGCGGCGCGGTGGCGGCGGGGCGAGGCGAGAGCGGCGGTGGCGGGACGTGGGCCAGGAGGAGAGACGGAGGCAAACGTGCGTGGAGGATGCCCCATATGTGGGTATCGGGTTGGTTCTATAGCAAATTGGGTATCCAGTTTGGGTCTCCAATTTTTAGCATTTTTTTTTTTTGACAATTTTGGGTTTGGATGCCATATGGGTGGGGGTTGAGAAGGTGTCATGCCAGGTCAGTTAGTTTCATCCCTAAAAAAGTTCAGTTAGTTGCGGTGATTAATACAAGCAACTTTATTTGGTTTGAGTTTCAAAAAAAAAAGAAAAAACTTTATTTGGTTTGAGCAGACATTAATACCGCTGCCGCCCTGCGTCTTCGTCCTTCGACCTGGGTTGCTTTGGATGGCTGCGGAGGGGAGCCCGAGGAAGGTAGAGCAAGGTACGGACGAGGCTGGAGCGACGTTCAGTCCGTACCGTTCATAGTTATCCGAGATTCCGAGGGGCACACGACGGCGACACCGAGGGAGAGTGAGAAGGCAGTCAGCAGTGCCCACCGGCGACGGCGAGACCCACGATTGATCGATGGAGGCGGATACAGACAACGATGCTGGAGCCAAGCCCGATGGCCATTGGTCCTCATCGAGGCGGCGGAGCTGCGCACGCCTCGCCTCCCTCGATCGTCGCTCTTATATCATTCGATCCACTCCATTCCCCTCCTCCCCTTGCCTCCATCGAGCTTGCCCCTTCCCCAAATTTCATTTCTTGCTGATTGATTCCCTTTGCTGCGGCGGGCCGGCATGGAGGCCAATGGCCTCGCAATGGACGCCATTAGCAACGAAACCGTCGACCTGGTTGGTGTTTCAATCCATCGCCTGATTGCATTCATACGATTTGTTCATTACTAACAAGAATGCTCTTCTTTATTATTTATTTATTTATTATTATACCTTACAAATTGAGACTACGTGCAGGAGCACATCCCTGTCGAGGAGGTTCTAGAGCATCTTAAATGCACCCGCGAGGGACTCACCACTGATGCTGCCCAGCAGAGGATCAACATCTTTGGATACAACAAGCTAGAAGAGAAGCAGGTGCATTCTCATGTTATGTAGTCAGTTCTAGCTTTCTTTCTCCTTGTTTACAGAAAGATTGTAATGATACTACTTAGCTGAATGAAAGCTGTGACCCCCCCCCCACCCCCACCCCCAAAAAATTAAAATAAAAAATTATGTAGTCAGTTCCTCCTGAAAAAATCAAGTAGCTACTCTGCCTCCACGTTTTATATCTAATTGAATTGATGTTGCAGGAAAGCAAACTTCTCAAGTTCCTTGGTTTCATGTGGAACCCTCTTTCCTGGGTCATGGAGGCTGCTGCCCTTATGGCTATTGCGCTTGCTCATGGAGGAAGAGACCTTGCGGGCAATGTAATCAATCCCATACCTACATAATTCACACCATCTCCACTCTGTACACACACATCTTCATCTGTTTGCTAACCACCATTCTCAATGCAGAATTTGGAGATAGACTACCATGACTTCGTTGGAATTTTCCTTCTGCTCATTATCAATTCCACCATTAGCTTTATAGAGGAAAACAACGCTGGCAACGCTGCTGCTGCACTTATGGCCCGCCTCGCACCAAAAGCTAAGGTAAAGTCAACCGCACTTTGTCTTCTGAAAACAACATATTGCACAACATCAGACTTATTTTCATACCTTTTCATCATGCTACATTCTTCCTAGGTTTTACGTGATGGAACCTGGAATGAACTGGACGCATCTTTGTTGGTTCCAGGTGATATAATCAGCATCAAACTTGGAGATATCATTCCTGCAGATGCACGTCTTCTTGAGGGCGACCCGCTGAAAATTGATCAGGTTTTCTTGTGGCTTAGCCTCTTCCGTCCAGCATATTGAATTGGCCTACTCCTTTTTCTGCTGAAACGAAATGAAACTATTATGATATAAGTTTTCTTCGGAAGAAAACTTTAGTATTAAACCACAAGTGAATTACTCAATCTTACAGATCAGCTTAAGTTGTTGTTGTAACTGGTCGGTGCATAGTTGCTTAACATGGTATCGAGCCAGAAGTTTTGAGTTTAACTCCTGCTCCTGGTAACTGCATATCTGCTGCCCTGCTCCTAATTCCACATTTGCGTTCACCAGAGCTGCACGTTAGGAGGAGTTTAGAACCATTAGTGTGCCCATCCTTCCCCATCAGCTTAAATTGTTGGTGCATAAAAATTACTGGTGATGGAATCTACTCTGGTTGTTGATACTTTGTGAACATGGAGTAATTCCACATTTGCGCTCACCAGAATTGCATAAAAAATACTTTGTGAACATGGAGTAATAATTGCATAAAAATTTATTGTGCAGTCAGCTCTTACGGGGGAATCGTTGCCTGTAACTAAGAATCCTGGTGATGGAATCTACTCTGGTTCAACTTGTAAACAAGGTGAAATAGAAGCAGTTGTTATTGCCACTGGAATTCACACTTTCTTTGGAAAAGCAGCTCATCTCGTTGAGTCAACTACTCATGTTGGTCACTTTCAAAAGGTTAGTTGGTCTAACATTATATATTTTTTAAAACCTAACAATCAAAGCCCCTGTGGCCTGTTAATAATTTGGGCCTATTTAGTACAACATCAAAGGGTTGATTCTCAATGAAGCTCTACCAAATGCTGTTTTTCAGAAGTGGTTCTGTGTATTTTATTAGGTGATTCTAAGAGCTTATCCTAGAAAATCACTTTTAGCTACAAAATCATTTGCCTTTAGAGGATCGGATTTTAACCAAGAATCACTTTTGGAGCAGATCTATCGAAGAAGCTTTAGCTTTTCACTTATTCCATCGAATTTCAGTTCTATTTTGTGCATTTTTCTGTTAGTTTTCCCTCTCTTGGTTAGTTTACCACTGTTGATTGTCTGATTCAGTTTGTTTCTGTGTCTGGCTGTCCGTGATCCTGGCCACAATTTGTGGATGCCTTTTAGGTTCTGACATCAATCGGGAACTTCTGTATTTGCTCAATTGCTGCTGGAATGACCATTGAGTTGATCGTAATGTACGCTGTTCATGCGAGAAAGTACCGTCAGATCATTGATAACCTTCTCGTTCTTCTTATTGGAGGGATTCCAATTGCCATGCCTACAGTTCTTTCTGTTACTATGGCTATTGGGTCACACAAACTAGCACAACAGGTTTGAGTGGTGTTCCTTGGTCGCAATTTAGCTATGCAAACATGCTCTGGAGTTGAATTCATTTTCCTCCTTTGGTTATTTTGCAGGGTGCTATCACCAAAAGAATGACTGCAATAGAAGAAATGGCTGGAATGGATGTCCTTTGTAGTGACAAAACAGGAACCTTGACACTCAACAAATTAAGCGTCGACAAGACTTTAATTGAGGTTATGTTGTTTGAATCCTATGCCTTCGAATGTATTGCTCATTATTTTTGGTCAAATTTTCTTTCACTTATGTTGCCATCTGTATCTACGTAGCTGAAGTTTCAAGCTCGTTACTTATGACGTTCCTGCGCTGACCATATGCAAAGCTATCCTTTTATAATATGTCACCTCTTCTGTTTCTTTTCATTTTCTGAAGCAATATGAAGAAATTAATCATCTTCACACAGTTTCAGCTCTAAAATGGTTCCTTTTACATCTTGTGGGGAAAAATCAATCTGGTCTTATTTATTTGCTATTGTACCATGGTTATGGGTGGCAGTTCTTCTTTTCTATCATTGCTGATGTTAATTACTCTGATTGCTCAAGTGTGGACTATTATCATTTCTGTAGGTTTTTCCTAGAGGCATCGAAAAGGATGACGTTGTCTTGATGGCAGCAAGAGCTTCAAGACTAGAAAATCAAGATGCTATTGATTTTGCTATTGTTTCGATGTTGCCAGACCCAAAAGAGGTACAAAGTTCTTATCTTTAATTTTGTATGTAACTTTTACCTGTTCATATGAGAATATATGATTCATATATCTTTGCTTTCACTCAATTATGGAAGGAAATAATCACTCCTGAGTTTTAACAAATGTTAGGATTAGCACACCAGTCAATCATTCATATCATTTCAATCCAATTGGTCTGAATTACCTCTCTCTCTCTCTCTCCTTAAGTCCAATTTACTTCTTATTTGGAATCACATTAGTGTCACCAACCCAATTTACTTCTTATTTGGAATCACACTAGTGTCACCAACCCAATTTACTTCTTATTTGGAATCACACTAGTGTCACCAACACACATTTTTTTTTCTTGAGTCTGATTTGAGATTATCACATTAGTAGTGTCGCCAACACATATGTTTTATTTGTAATAATTAACAGCATTATACAACAACAACAACAAAGCCTTTGTCCCAAGCAAGTTGGGGTAGGCTAGAGATTATAATGGCGTTAACATATTTTTGGTGATTATTGGTATAGGCAACTGCTTTTATGCTTCGTAATGTACATATTTTGAAAGTTTGGATGTATGGATACAAGGACTTAGATTTATATGTGCATGTGATTAGCTTTACGTTGAAAGTCTTATCTTGCTACTTCAATTAATAATGCATGATTTTCTTCACCAGTTTCTATGTCAGTTTTATGACAGGTTCCACAAAAAGCTTTCCAGCAAGCAATATTTTTGTCTGTAGTTTGTGCTTAATATACGTTTTCCATGCATCCTTATTTTGTTCTCTTATTCATATTTCTAGGCACGCGCTGGCATCCAAGAAGTCCATTTTCTTCCATTCAACCCAACTGACAAGAGGACAGCTCTCACATACTTAGACGCTGGGGGTAAAATGCACAGGGTTAGCAAGGGTGCTCCTGAACAGGTATCTACATTTGCATTGATTTTGTTACAAGTTATAGTAAAATATAAGCCAGAGAATAAGAGGTGCAAAAATCTGTGTATACTGTTTCATCTACCGACTAATGATGTGTATGTTTCTCTTTATGGTCAAATATAATTGTCTATTTGCTTGTTTAAAATGATCAAAATACTCTACTTAAGTAAAAGGAACAAAAATATATGATGTATTATATTATTGGTCCAGTTTAACCTTAAAACAGTGTAATCTGATTCATTTTACCCCCTAACATAATTTATCTTTTTTGTTGACACATAAGTGGAGTCATTAAGGTAAAATTTTATAAGGTGTTAGCATACATCATAACACATGTTAGAAAAATACATCATATATTTTTATCATTATTTTGATAAATAATGGCATTTAATAATATTAATCTGTGCAATACAAAAATGTATGAAAAATAATGACAAAAATTCATAATATAATTTTCGACATGCATTGTGATACCAACTACCACCCTATGAAAATTTGACTTAATACTCCACTTGTGTATGGTGAAACAAAAAAGACACGTTGTATTAGGGGTAAATTTAACTAAATGATACTGTTTTGATGGGTAAACTGAACCAAACAATAGTTTAGGGGTTACCCGAACTTTGGCTATACTTGAGGTGAGTAATTTGGACTTTGAGGGCCACATCAGTACCATAAACTCATTATATTTCATCTTATAATCTTTGCAGATTCTGAATCTGTCATCAAACAAGTCTGAAATTGAGAGGAAGGTCCATCATGTTATTAGCAATTATGCTGAGAGAGGGCTGCGATCACTTGCTGTTGCTTATCAGGTGGTACCCTGCTATTGCACTACCGAAGTTCTTGTCCGGTTGTGAAATCAAAGCAGAACTAAATTCCTTCATCGTACAGGAAGTACCTGAAGGGACTAAGGAAAGCTCCGGCGGACCTTGGCAGTTTGTTGGTCTTCTTCCTCTCTTCGATCCTCCCCGCCATGATAGTGCTGAAACCATACGCAGAGCTCTTGATCTTGGAGTCAGTGTAAAAATGATTACAGGTGCCACTTCTTCCTTTATACCAGTAGAGGAGAGAAACAGTTGAGAATGAATACTGAGAACGATGTGGCAGGGAAGAGAGGGAGAGTGGTGTGGGAGAGAAGTCATGAAAACTTCTGACGCCATGAACTTAGCTTGCGCTTGTCTAGTAATCTCAACTCTCAAGCCAGTTCGAGCGGTTCAGTACATATGTCCATATGGGCACTCTTGATTTTTTCATATCGTTAGCTAATGACAATGGACCCTTTAATTTCTAGTATTAGAATAGGTGGGCATATGGTAAAATTAGTTAGAATGCTTGACGTGCCAAAAACAAATTAGAGTTCCATCTGGATCTTGTCCTTGCGCGCCAAAAACAAAAAGATTACTTTGCCTTAAGATGAAAACTAGCAAATTTCAAAGATCTTGTTAGTGACATTGTGGATGGATTCTCTTGTGGGTCTAATAAAATCACGACTTTTTTTTTTTATTATGATGCTATCGACAAAAGACTTCACGAAGGCCGGGCCTCGGTGTAGCGGTAGAGCATACCGCCCGTAGCCAACAGGTCTTGGATTCGAGCCCGGTCTCCCCGCATTGCACGTGACGGGGGTAAGGCTTGCCGCTGACCCTTCCCCGCACCCCGCACGAGTGTGGGAGCTCTCAAGCACGGGGTACGGCCTTTTTTACCAACAAAAGACTTCACCAAAGTAAAATAACCACACACATTTTATTATGAAATTATAAAAAAATATTCCATATAACTTTATAGGTATAATCTTGAGAGAAGATTGGTCTTTTCCACCACCACATAACAATCATCCGATAGGTACTAACAGAAATGGCACATAGGGGGATGAAAAATTATAAATGATGGCATGGAAGGGAAGCTGTAATTTTGGATGGTTCATAAGGGAAGTGCATACATCCCATTGTTTTTGTTGGCATACAAGAAAGGATGGAGTCCGGAATGTAGATATTCGGAAAAGGATAGAGGTGGCACCAATCGAGGAGAAATGGGTTCAATATCGGTTGAGATGGTTTGGACATGTCCAACGGAGGCCTCCGGAGACGCCGATGTGTAGTGGCGTTTTAAAGCAGGCCGATAATGTTAAGAGAGATAGAGGCCGACCTAACTTGACTTGGGACGAGTCGGTTAAGAGAGACCCGAAGGAGTGGAATATCGCCAAGTAATTAGCTATGGATAGGGGTGTTACAAACTACTAGGCACCAAACAGTTCACCCAAAAGCCTAAGCTGATGGGGAAAGGTGAGCTTTTCACTTATACACTTCAACACCCCCACTCATGTGTGTTGAAGTATAAATGTATTGCCCAACCTTTCCCATCAGCTAAGGCTTTTGGGTTCAACTAGTTGGTGCATACAAACTTATCATGGTATCAGGGCTAGAGGTCTCGAGTTCGAATCCGGCGGGCGCAATTTATTAAATAAATTGCTGCCGACTCCTACTTTCCACGTTTGTGGTCTATGACAGCTTTTCACGTGAGGCGGGGTATTATTACTCTTATTTCCACGTTTGCGGCCTTTGAGACCTTTCACGTGAGGGAGAGTGTTGAAGTATAAATGTATTACCCAACCTTTCCCATCAGCTTAGGCTTTTGGGTTCAACTGGTTGGTGCATACAAACTTATCAATGTGCAGTCTGAAATGAGGGCGCAAACATGGAAATAAAGGGGCAGAGACACAATGTCTCTGCCAGGATTTGAACATGAGACCTCTGGCTCTAATACCATGTTACTAATCTACTACGCACCAACCAGTTCACCCAAAAGCCTAAGCTGATGGGGAAAAGGTGAGCTTTTCAATTAAACACTTCAACACCCCCACACACGTGCAGCCCGAAATGAGGGCGCAAAGTGGAAATAAAGGGGTGGAGACACAACGTCTCTGCCAGGATTCGAACACGAGACCTGATACCCATGTTACTAAGCTACTAGGCACCAACCAGTTCACCCAAAAGACTAAGCTGATGCGGAAAGGTGGGCTTTTCACTTATACACTTCAACAAGGGGCACATGGAGACTAGCAATCAATATGCCTGAACCGTGACCTTTTCTTTGTTTGTTTTTCCTATCTGTACCCTTAATTCTACCTTTTTTCTTGTGACCTTTTTGTGTTTCTCTTGTCCTTGAGTCCTTGGGATAAAAGGCTTTGTTGTTGTTGTCATAAGGGAAGTGCACGGTTTTGATGACCAAATAAATATGCTCTTTCCCACATTTCAGGTGATCAATTGGCCATAGCTAAGGAGACTGGCCGGAGGCTAGGAATGGGTACAAACATGTATCCTTCTTCATCTTTGCTCGGTGGCAAAAAAGAAGGTGATATTGCAGTTCTACCAGTGGATGAGTTGATTGAGCAAGCAGATGGTTTTGCTGGAGTTTTTCCAGGTAAGCATGAATTATTTGTCGTATCACGGTTTTCCTTGTGCTCAAACATGTTCCCTTTCCCAGAGCACAAATACGAGATTGTGCAGAGGCTTCAAGCCAGGAAGCACATATGTGGAATGACCGGAGATGGGGTCAATGATGCACCTGCTCTAAAGATAGCTGATATTGGAATTGCTGTGGCTGATGCAACTGATGCTGCTCGAGGTGCCTCAGACATAGTTCTCACAGAACCTGGACTGAGTGTGATCATCAGTGCTGTATTGACTAGCCGGGCAATTTTCCAAAGAATGAAGAATTATACTGTAAGTTCACGTTTTAAAATACATATACACATTTTATAACTTGTTATCATATGTTAGTCATCTATGCAAAATGGGGCACTGGTTCTATTCTCTAATATCTGTTATTTTTTTTTGGTAGTAAAGTACTCCCTCCATCCCAGAAAAGATTTCATATCCAGCTTTGCGCAGGTTCATATTGAAGTTGTTTGGGATGGAGGGATTAGTTAGCAAAAGAAATAAGGCATGCTAGAGAGCAAATGGTTTGTTTCATTTGAGTAGGGAAAGGCAACTCCCCATGTATACACAAGGCTTATCCTGGCCATTCATTTCTAAAGGGAGTGTTTTGAGATTGAAAAAATTCCCTCTATACCATTGAAAGAACTTCCAATCCGCTATGTACCATTGAAAAACTTCTCATCCCCTCTGTACCACTACTTCATTTTTTCCTGCCCCTATGTACCGCTATTGTCAAATTATGTCCAAACGGTTGGTAACAGAGTGTTCAAAAGACCTTTTTACCCCAGGACGCATGTACATGATACATTTTTTTAATTGCCCTGCATAACACTGAACATGAACATGTGCATATGCTTGACATATTTTTTGATTGCCAAAAACAATACATAGGATCAAGAAAGTGAAATAAGGTCACATATAGCACTATATTTCATATCTGAAACCAACATTCCAGATTCAGATTCAGATCACAAGTTGACACAAAATAATTTAACTCATTCGTATGATGCTCTTTAACAACAAAACACATCCGTACTCTTGGAGATTACCTTGTGCAGCTAATATTCATCTCTCAAGAACAGATTCCTTAAAATATTCATTCAAGAGCACAGAAAACACTACTAGCTCACAAAACACTGCTGGAAAAAGTAATCGAAAGGCTTCTTACCTGCTTGACTCCTTGAGTTGGACGTCCTTTTCACCGCGTCCAGTCGCCTGCTCCTACGGCTGGCTTGGTATAAGCCCATCTGGCTCGCTGCACATCGATTTCACTCCCTGGGTCTGGTAGCTGCTCCGCCTGCACGTCAGTGCTATGCCTCCCGGATTTCGTGTTGCTTGCTGCCGCCGCGTCGATTCCAGTGTCCGAATGGATCTAGGGTTGGGGAGGAGAAGAAACATGATTTCAGGGAGAAGATTTTAGTCCACGGGCGGTGCTAGAGAAGGCAGGGGTAAAACTTGTCATTTTGGTATTTACTGACAGTGGGCCATTCCTTTTTAGATGGATTCTTCAAACAAATCTAACGGCAATTGTATACAGGAGTAGGAGAAATTAGAGTAGTGGTACACAGGGGATAAGAAATTTTTCAATGGTATAAGGGATTGGGAGTTCTTTGAATGGTAGAGGGAATTTTCTCTTTGAGATTCGTGCTTCATATTTACACCACCTCCTCTATCAGTCTTGCTACCATCGTTGATCTCTGAATCAATGGCTGAGATAAGCCGTATGTGTGCATGGGAATGTGGAAATTTTGCTTTCTTTTGAGTATGTTCTTGTGTGGAAGCAATCCACGGAAAGCATATCCAGTTACAATTCGGCAGTGTAGAAGTAACATCTTTATTAGTGTTGGATCTCATTCCCCTATCTCTACCACTGATAGGGCTGAACTGGATTACCTGTGAGTTAAAAAAAATCACTATTTCTGTATTATGATTTATTGTGCACCATAACCCTGGTATTTTCGATTCAAATACCTTGGGTAATTCATCAGGAGGACCTGAAATCCTAAGGGCATTACGTTTTTTAATTTCTGGCTTAATCTATGTCATTATTCATTAGTACTGACTTTTTACCAACACTGCTCTACAAGAGATTTCCCTTTCTCTACTATGAAACACATTAAACCTGTGTTCTCATCTTGAGGAGACTTTTGCTTGTCATGATCTAGAGAAAGCTATTTGTTTTTGTAAATAAGGGTGATAATTGATGTTTTTTTTCTTTTTATTCTCCATTTTGCAGATATACGCTGTATCTATAACCATTCGTATCGTGGTAAGTTTATTTTTCCTACCATAGACCTTACTACTGTACTCTTCTACCATCCATCTGATTTTCCCAAGGTAGTCTTGTACGGAAAATTTGGGCCCCTTTGGCATGGCTCCTTCAAAACAGCTCCTCCACCAAAACAGCTCCTCTAAAAAATGGCTCCTTCACCAAAACGGATTCTCTACTAAAACGGATTCTTGGGGTGTTTGGCAAAATAGATTCTCATGCTTTTGGATAGCAAAATAGATTCTGAAAATGATTGAGGAGCTGTAGAAGCTATGTTTTTGAAGCTTTTGGCTCCTAGTTTATTTTGGAGAAGTGCTTCTTAATCCTAGGAGCAGAATCCGTTTTGAATGAAAGTGTTTGGACGGATTCTTGACCCTAGGAGCAGAATCCGGTCTAGGAGTTGCTCTGGGAGCCCTACCAAACAGGCCCTTTGTCTATAAATCAGGGCATGTGAATACATCAACTCTGTCTTTCTTTTTGGATAAAAGGCACTTCTCAGGTGATTACTTTGGGCTAATGTTGTCTTGTTAGCTAAAGTACATTAAGGGGGTGCCTTTTGCTTGCCTTCTTCTTCCATGGGGTTATTAATGGATGATGCTATTTCTGGTTAGACTTAACTGGGTTTTATCTGATGCCTATTAAAAAATTTGATTCAATTATTTTGAGAATGACCTTACGTCTACAAAATTTGCCTGTGCAGCTTGGTTTTTTGCTGTTAGCATGTTTCTGGAAGTTTGATTTCCCTCCAATGATGGTCCTTGTGATAGCTATTCTTAATGATGGTAAGAGTGTTTATACCTTTTACTAGTAGTAGGCCGAATTGATTATTGTTCCGTTAATGGTGTAAATATTTTCTTATCAGGAACGATTATGACTATATCGAAAGATAAGGTGAAGCCATCTCCCCATCCAGACAGTTGGAAGCTAGCAGAGATATTTGCCACTGGAGTGATAATTGGGGCTTATTTGGCTGTAACGACTGTGCTGTTCTTTTGGGCAGCAAACAAGACGGAATTTTTTGTGGTACATGGTCACTGCTATAGCCTTTGACTTTATGGTAACAGTCCAAGAGTTATAACTTTGACACACATCTTTACTTGCAGCACCTTTTCAAGGTTAAGAGTCTGAACATCGATAAGATTGACAAGAGAAACATGCAATTGGTTGCTGAGAACAACGAGAAGTTGGCCTCTGCAGTTTACCTTCAAGTGAGCACCATTAGTCAGGCCTTGATATTTGTGACGCGCTCCAGGGGTTGGTCTTTCTTGGAGAGACCTGGACTCCTGCTTGTGGGTGCATTCGTGATGGCTCAGTTGATCGCCACTGTTTTGGCTGCGATTGTGAACTGGAGGGTGGCTGGCATCAGAGGCATTGGTTGGGGCTGGACAGGTGCTATTTGGGTGTACAACATGGTTATCTACATTTTCCTGGATCCGATCAAATTTGCGGTGAGGTACGGCCTCACGGGCAAAGCATGGAACCTGGTCATCGACAGGAAGGTGAGTTCCTTTTTGAGATTGAAAAAATTCTACTTGTAATTTATTATTACTAAAAAGACCAATCTGGCAGGTGGCGTTTACAAACCGAAAGGATTTCGGGAGGGAAGCTCGCGAGGCGGCTTGGGCACACGAGCAGCGTACGCTGCACGGCCTTGAGAGCGCTGGCCGGGAGAGGGCTGCGCCTGTGGAGCTCAGGCAGATGGCTGAAGACGCGAGGCGGCGTGCGGAGATTGCGAGGCTGAGGGAGCTTCACACCCTCAAAGGCAAGGTTGAATCGGTTGTGAAGCTCAAAGGGCTGGACCTGGAGGACATCAACAACCAGCACTACACCGTGTAGGAGATGGTTTACTTCTTCTTGATTAATATTATATTTGTCATTTTGTCTGTAATAATAATAAAGTGGAGTGTGCTGCGTCCTTGCATTCTTCTCTCTTCTTAATAGTACATTTTTTTTTATAAAGATAGTACCAGCTGTTTGGCAAGCCAAGATGATTGATGATGAATATTCTGGGGTTGATGATGATACGGCTGTTGACAGTAATTAGTAAATGTATTTTTTTCAACCCGGTCGTTGACACTAAAATGTATTTTTTTTAGCTTAAAACAGGCATTTCATCCATTAGCCATTGGCAACATTACATTCAGCAGAAATGAGTGAGAGCCGTAGCAAGCAGTGCAGGTGAGGGCGATGTCCCGTTCCGTTCCGTGGCAGCACGGCAACTAAGATAAACAGCAGCCAGTTGTGCTGTTACGAAACGAGAAGGAAAAAAAACTAAACTAAACTGAACTGCAAGGAAGGGAAGCCGGGACGGGGACAGGGAGGCACGTCTTCCCCGACCTACCTCCATCCAAGTTGGTCTGCTTCCCTTCTTCCCTTTCCTGTCTGCTCCTCTGCCAGAGGGAGTCCCTGGCGGCGGTGGCCGGAGTAAAGTCGTCGCCTTTTCCGTTCCGGCCTCAATTGAGGCAAGAAAAGGCCAGATCTGTCTTCCTCCGGCCCATGCATGATGCGGGTGCTGCCGGCGTCCTGGTCCTCCTCTTCCGCTTCCAACTCCAGCGCCAAGGAACACGCTGCTCAGCCCTCCTCCAACCGCGCCGCCAGCCCATCATCATCCACGGCGGCGGTGTATCTCAACATCTACGACATCTCCCCCTCAACCACTACCTCTACTGGTTCGGCCTCGGCATCTTCCACTCCGGAATCGAAGGTCCCGCCATCTATTTGTTTAGAGATGTCTTCTAATTCTACTTACAGTACCTAGCTCCTCCTACCAGTAGTAACCTACGGCTGGATTTCAATTCCTGTCTTTTTATGCATGACAAAACAAAAAAAAATCACTGAACGATTCCTCATCTGTCCTTATTACCATTATTTATTACTCTCTGTTCTTAAAATTGTTGTCCTAACGACGACAATTTAAAAGCTGGGGGAGTACATGCACTCAATTTATAACCTGTTTCTAGGTAACCAAACCAATGTTTAATTTTTCCACCACCAATAGAAGTTAAACAGTCCATGTGTTTCCTTATCTGGCAGTAGCTCAATTTCATACTCTGTATCCTCTTCGGTTCCATACCAGTTCCCTCTCTTTTTTTGGGCTACACCTGAGCATATGTTGTTACTGTCACTTAGAATTACCATTTATTTAACCAATATTTGGCAGTGCATGGCATGGAGTACGGATTTGGAGCCCATGAATACCCAACCAGCGGTGTCTTTGAAGTTGAGCCAAAAAGCTGCCCTGGCTTTATCTTCAGACGCTCAGTGTGTGTCGGTTCAACTGATATGTCCCGTTCACAAGTACGAACTGCCATAGAGGATCTTGCAGAGGATTATCATGGTGACACTTACCATTTGATTATCAAAAACTGCAACCATTTTACAGCTGATGTCTGCAAGCGTTTGACTGGAAAGCCAGTACCTGGATGGGTCAATCGGCTCGCCAGATTAGGTTCCCCACCGCCTTTCCCTTCCTTCTTGACACTTGCTTCCGCCTATTCTAAGCAACCTTCTGGTTTTGCAGGTTCTTTTTTCAACTGTGTATTGCCTGAAAGCATCAAGGTTGCCGCAGTCAGAGATGCAACCACGCACCATGATTTCTCTGGTACTCTATCTCCTCTTTCTCTCAAAGTGAAAACCTTAGTTGATAGATAAGGTAATCTGATATATAACAGTGCAACCGCCATTGTGAATCGGCATTGAACTTTTGTATAGTTTTCTTCTGGTACTATGTGTTATAGTAGCGGTTAGATATGCTGAATTTTATTCTATTTTGATGTCTGAAAGACAATCAAGCAGTATGTACATTTCAACAGAGCTTGCAGCCTGCAAATGAAACGCTTTGTAATTTCTTCTTGATGTGTCTCAGTTTATGATTTAGTAAGATGCTCTCTGCAGATGATGGCCTGGGGTCCAATGCGTCGATTATCGATGGAAGTGACGAGGATGATTTAGATCACCTTCTAACAACACCAAACAGCGATGTTATACCTTCAAGAGACAGGACATTAACTCCTGCCAGGGATAGCTTTTAATTGTCTACCTCCAATCTCCATTAACAGTAAGCAGTGCTGATGACTCCCCTGTTATTGCCAACCTTGGTGTTATGGATGCCTCTCAGCCTGGTCATGTGGAGTCAAGAGTTAAGGTATTGAAGGTGGCTTGTTGCTGGGTAATGATTGGTTGATTGATTCTAGTGTTATCATCTTGTTGTAGAGATAGGGTGTAATGTGATGGTATTGTGTAATTCGTGGCAAAGGCCAAGTTAACCAACGTGTTGTGGTTGCGACAAGAGATAATGTTGTCTTGAGAAGTGTCAAATGTATGTATGTGGTGTATATGCAGTAACGTAGTGGAAAGGTGTGGTATATTAGTACTCGTCTGACCTTTTTCTATTTGACTTTGTACGGTGATGGTGTGTAAGTGATTTCTTTTGTATACAAATTAGTTGAGATGGACTGCTTGCTCTCCAGTGTTTTCTCAGCTGTGTCAAATCAACATCAAATATTATCATTATATTATATTTTAACAGGAACACTTTGAGATTCAATCTTGTCACATCATGCTGGGCCGGGCTGGGCCAGAAATCATATAATCGCTTGATTGATAGGTTGTCACTGACATGTGGCCCGCCAGTTCGTCTTCTCCCTGCCTTCCTTGCTGCTGCTTCTTTCTTGTTTCTTGTTTCCTCGCAACAAGGCATCTGCTGGTGCCAGTCGGACCTTGACCCTATTCGCGATGCGGTCCCTCTTCCTCCTTCCCCTTTTTGCGGCGGCGGCGGTGGCGCAGGCCTCCGCCCTGCCATTCATCGTCCTGCACGGTAAGGTTCCCCGAGTCCTCAATTCGATTGTACTGGACAGGATAGATGATTCTTGTTGTTCGCAATTGTATCGCAGGGATTGGGGACCAGTGTTCCAACCATGGCGTCGCCAAGTTCACCAAGCTTCTCGCGGAGTGGTCCGCCGCCGATGGCTACTGCCTGTAATTCTCTATCACTGCTCACTCTACTATCCCCATGCCTATAATATTGCTCCTGTTCCGTCACGTGACGAAATCAACATTATGCAGTGCCCCCACACAAATTTTCCTTATATTATCATCCCTGAAAGAGAGGTTTTCTCTCCACCCATAAGCTTTCCTGCCTTTCTTTGTAAATTCCTCCCTCCCTTAGTCTCCTACTCATAATCTCTGTAACTGACCTCTTCATAATTTTAGTCTCCTATCTATGCAACCAAATATGATAATTCGTAGTTACATTTAAGTGCTCAGTTGGCCAATCTCAGTTTCTGCAAGTCTTGTTCCCACTGACAAACCAATTCGAGTGACTGACCTTAATAGCTTTTCCTTAGAGAAGTTGGGAGAGGAACATGGGACTCTTGGGTCATGCCTCTTCAGCAACAGGTTCCGATTCCTATTTGCATGCAGTGGTTCTAACTTCCCTTATTGTTATAAAATGTTTCTATTTTGTAAGATATTTGCTTGTTTCTTGACTGCAGGCTGATATCATTTGCAAGAAGGTGATTCATCACTATGGATTATTGATGCTTCCCTGTGATGTTAGATGAATTATTTAATATTAATTTACGCTGGAAAATTTTGATTTTCTAGGTCAAAGAAATGAAAGAACTGAGGAACGGCTATAACATAGTTGGTCTATCTCAGGTATGATTATGCATGTGAACACTTTAGTTTTTTTGTGTGCATGACAAATAGCTAGAATTCATTTGGTTTTGAAGTTACATTCCACTGCAAATACTATTTAATTTGTCCCACCTGTTTTTATCAATTCAGTTTGTGTAGAATTCTAATAAACTGTTCCTCCTCTTTGAATAACAGGGGAACTTGATTGGCCGAGCGGTACTCGAGTATTGTGATGATGGACCACCGGTGAGTTTTCCTAAACAGGAATAAACTGGCAATTTCAGTTATAATTTGTTTAGCCTCCACTAGCCTAGTGCAAGTAATCCTTTTCTTTTAGGAATGTACAGTATGGAGACCCCTATACTGATATATTCTATGAAAGGATTGTCAGACTGTCCTCTATGTAGTTGATTTGTAATGGCTAGAGGCTAGTTGCAGTTGCACCAGATTTTCTTCCTTCTATTTTGCTACCTTAAAGTTGTGAAATCCTCTAGTCTGCTAACGCCACTAGTACTTATGCTCCTCCCACACGAAAAAACATAGTTGATATTGGTTTTAATGATGAATTGAAGCTCAGACTTGCCATACATTTCTTGATGTAACGTTTTCAATCCCCAATGGAGCAATTTATGGATCTGGATGCTGTCAACAGGTCAAGAATTTTATTTCACTCGGTGGTCCTCATGCTGGTACCGCTTCAGTACCACTCTGTGGTGTAAGTTAATCTCAGCATCTCCAACTAATGTGCAGTTTTTTCGTTCAAAATAAAGTAGTATGTACTTCATCCGTCCCAATTTAGTTGTCGTTTTAGCTCCAGGGCACGGGAATTAATGAGAAATGAATAAGGTAGGTGCGCAGGAAACAAGGAGGAAAGAGATAGACATAGAGATGTATTGTGAAGAGAGAGGTGTATTTGGATGCGAGGATGACAAGTAAATTGGGAAAACTGGATGAGTATAGGATGACAAGTAATATGGAACGGATGGAGTAGTTTATTATGCCAGGTTTTCAACTAGACAATAAACTGGAAAATTCTTCTAAAGATAGAGGATCGAATGCATTTACATTGAAAGTGCTATTATTTTCTCTCTTTTTTTGTACCTGTAAAGTGCTATTATTGTATCTCAACTAGATAATAGACTGGAAAATTCTTGTAAAAAATAGATTATTGAATATGCTTACACTAAAAGAGTGTTATTGTATATAGCTTAAATAAATGAAGTAAAAGTAAAAGAAAAAATACTGACTAATATTTGAACATTCATTGGCAGCTCGTTTGATTGACTTGACCTATCTTTATTTGCAGTCTGGTATTTTCTGCATTATTGTTGATGCTCTAATTAAATTGGAGATCTACTCAGACTATGTGCAGGTTGTATATCTTTTTTACTTCAATCAAGCTTTTTTTTTTGTTTTTTTGGAAATGGCTTACCAACCAATCTGTTATTTTGTAACGGTGACCATTTTTTATAGATGCTCATATTTTCTTGATAACTTAAGATATTGTGAATTACAGGCACATCTTGCACCTAGCGGTTACCTCAAAATCCCAACTGTGAGTATTCTAGCTCCATTTACTGAGGAATCCACTTTTCTATTGTTTGATTGACGAGTTACTCTATTGTTAGACTTTGAAGCTTTGAGTTCCTTCGTGTACTGGTCAGTCTACTGGTATTGTGCAGTATGGAGCTTAGGTCAGCTTGTTTACAGGCCAATCTATGTACCTATTCCTAATGGTACAGGGGATTTCAGAGCAACCTTATGTTGATTTATCAATTGCATGCACCAGTGAAAATAGTAATGAGTAAATGGTTAGCTACATAATGCATGTACCGATCACTAGTTCAGTCATTTCCTTTGAGATCGTGTGACCATGTGGTAAGAGTGTTAGGTTGTTTTTTCTTTCTGTTACTGTAGAATTTGTAGTTAGGTAAAACTATTATGTGTTTTTCTTTAGCTGTCACAAATGTGATCAGAGAGTAATTGATTATTAATCAAATTTCCGTGTGTGATGAGGATGTTTCAGGTGAATAAATTTCTTTTAATTCAATTTATTTCTTCAGGATATGACAGATTATTTGAAGAGCTGCAGGTTCCTACCAAGACTCAACAATGAAATTCCAGGTGAAAGAAATGCTACCTACAAGGAAAGGTTCAGCAGCTTGGAAAATTTGGTATTGATCATGGTAAGCTTCAAATTTACAAGATTGTATTTGACCATGTTCCAAGATAGTAGCATAGTGTTCCCTATGAGCTGTGGCCCGAAGTGAACTTGGCTTGCTCCCTGTTCCCAAAGTTGGTTGCAATTATCCTATAAAGTGCATATGCAGTGAGTAGTGTGCGATTGCTGTTAAATGCTAAAAAGTTTTAGATGTATCGATATTTGAATCTATGGAAATTCCCTAAAAAAGTAGCAAAAGAATTCGATACTCAAACATATGTGGCTAAAGAATTCGATACTCAAACATCTATTTGGCCTTTGATTCTCATTCAAAAATCAGTCCTCCTGCGTGCATCTCTCTCTTATCATCTCCTACTGTCACGCGCATGATCTCCTGTATGCTAGCTTAGCCCATATTTGGCTTCCATGCGATGGTAACAAATGAGTATTGCATATACATCTTCTACAAGATGATTCACAATTGTGACCGGTTGTTTAAGTCGTACTTGAAGGGAAGCTGGATACTTAAATAGTCGAACTTCCTGTCATATATTCAGTTGCTTTACCCTGATCCTTTTCCCCTGAATATTGGCTCTGCAAATGTTGGTGTGTCCAGATTACTTTAGTATATAATTACAACATTTAGACATTTTGGTTCTATGTCTTTTTTTTTTTTTTTTTGCAAGGTTCTATGTCTTTTACCCTTTGTAATTTTATATATCCTGACTAGTGAATCTTAGAACTACACACATTCTGCACCCCTCGCCTATGCTATAGTGAGCTGTGACCTTCCACTGCCCTTTGTTCTGGATTGAGTGAAATAACTAACAAAACCTTGTTGTATATGAAAAAAAAACTAATACACTTTATCGTATACCTAGTTTATTTATTTGCCAGGAATATCCAAGCGAACAAAATGTGTTATAGTGCAACAGAAGAATACTATTTATGTCGTAGCATCTACTATTCCTGATGCTATTTCATATTGAAATATGCTAAGGTTTCGTTGTTATTATGTGCAGTTTCAAGATGACGCGGTCCTGATACCTCGGGAAACTGCATGGTTTGGTTATTACCCTGATGGATCATTTGATCCAGTCCTACCACCGCAGAAGGTGCATTCTCTGCCATATGATTGGGTGATTTGTCTTAATTATGTTGGGCTTATATATTTCTACTTTAGAACCAAATCATTGTCAGTGATTTAGCTATTTTAGGTTTGATTTATTGGGCATAATAAGCCTGGAATTCTGTTATATAACAGAAATAAAGCTTTTGAAGGGACAACGCTCTATTGTGGCTTTGTTTCAAAGCGTTGCTAAGCAAAATATTATGCAGCTCTCTCTCTCTCTCTCTCTCTCTCTCTCTCTCTCTCTCTCGTGTGGGTCTGTGCTTGTGAAGTGCATGATGTGCTCTTGTGGTTTATATTGCATGATCATGTATGTGCAGACAAAGCTGTATTTAGAAGACTGGATTGGTTTGAAGACACTGGATGAAGCAGGGCGAGTTAAATTTGTCTCTGTACCAGGCGGTCATCTGGGTATATCCAAAGGAGACATGAAGAAATACATCGTGCCTTACCTTGAGGAAAATCTGTCTACCATTCCACGGACCATTTTTGATCTGCTAGGTTCAGCAAGGCGAGCCCTTAATCTGCAGGAGAACAAGGCACCGTTGCTGGACTCTTCATCATCGTGACCAATCTTCCCTGGCCCCTAATGGGGGATCTTCTACTCTTCTCTGCCGTTGGCATGGATGATTATGAGCTAGTGTGATTGATTGGTGCTGTCTACGATCGGCTTTGTAAATGAACAGCCAAGCAAATCTATGTGTGTGTTCCCTGTTGTGTTCTCGGCATTTCTCTTTCAATGGAAGTTGTCTCATCAATGCTAAATTTATACTATTCTATCAAATTGTAGCTTTGATCTTTGAACATATGAGAAAATGAAATACCTTTTTATTCTTCAGTTGGGAAGTGATGGTACGCCCATCTCTGCCCTTAGAGGGCACTTGTTTTAGGCTTTCCGGAAGATTATTCTGTGATTAGTAGCCCTTAATGTTTCTGTTAGCTACAGAAGTTGACATGCAGAGTAAGACCTGAAGTTAACTATGAACCATCATGTTTCTCTGTAACTGGAAGGCATGATGGCCGCCCTTGTGTCATTTTATGAGTTTTCTTTTTCATATATGTAGTGAAGAGATTTTTCCAAATACATACTCTGGAATGCAACCATAAGTATATTTTGCAAAAAGATAAGCAGTATTAACTGGTCCGACGTAACTATTCTGTAAAGATACAAAGTTCTTTATTGTCACAATTTCTTGAAGTTATCTATATAGGTTACAGGATGCCAGAAGCATCAAATTAGGAGACTAATATAACTTACTAGTTAGGATACAATTGTGCGCCTATATACCTTCATCGTTCATGCAGATTTACTAATCAAAATGGCATTACCATTTGTGCAGGTCTCATCACCATATAAAAATCATTATGTGCTGGACAAAGCTATAACTCCTGCCCCTCTCGCATCCTCTTCCTCCCCCACAATCCTTTTCCAAAACCAGTGCCTCCTCCAAACTTGCTCCATTTGCTCCATTGGCAGTTTCTTTGTCTCTGGCAGGAAGAAGTAGACAAAGATTGTCATCACGCACACCCATCCGCCAAAGAGGAAGAATGTCCCGAATTTGAGATGGCACAACATTGCAAGGAAGGTCTGGCCAATTACGAAAGTCACCAAGAAGATAACAGCAATCACGATACTCTGCCCTGCCGACCTGATCTCTAGTGGGCAAATCTCCGTTGGGACCAAGTACGTCAGAGGTCCCCAAGACCATGCAAAGCCTGCAACAAACACACACATGATAATGAGGACTAAGTAGGCATATTCCTTTTCCATTCCTCCATGGTCCTTGAACTTTGCAGCTAGGACTGCTCCGACTGTGATCTGCGACAAGATCATCTGAACTCCACCTACTAGAAAGAGCTTCCTACGCCCAAACCTGTCGACTACAACCATTGCTACAATGTTAGCAGCTGTCGCGCAGATGCGTGTGACGACTGCTGACATGAGGGACGCGCTCTCCTTGAGTCCGATGGTCCGGAACATGACTGGTGCATAAAAGTTGATTACATTGATTCCGGTGACCTGGTTGAAGAAGGGAACCAAGAGTGCTATTACAAGCTGCGGCCTGTATTTCCTCTTCAAGATGTTCCGGAATGGATGTCTTATTGTTCTTGAGACATCGCTGGCAGAGACCAAATCGTCTAATTCTTTCTGGATCCCAGTCGTGCCACGTAGCCTTTGGAGGAGCATCTTTGCCTCATCGATGTTGCCATGACGTTGGATTATGAAGCTGGGTGTCTCAGGCAGGAAGATTGCGCCAATGGTAAGGAATGCAGCAGGCACAGCAGCCAACGAAAGAGATATTCTCCAGCCCCAACCTTCAACAATTTTCTCGACTCTGTAGTTGATGAGATTTGCCATGAGGATGCCGATACTGATGCAGAGCTCAAAGCCATTGTTGATGGCACCACGGTACTGTGGTGGTGCCATTTCTGATAGGTACAGTGGGATTGACTGCAAAAGCATACTGTGTATCAATATATTGATTTCCTCCTGAACAATAATAATAAAAAAGGAACTTTCAGAAAGCATCTTTAATTTTCGTTTGCAAAACCAGTGTCAGAGTTACTTTTAGTGTGAACAATACGTTTAGTGAATATTTTGGAAAGGTTGAGTATGTTTCATTTTAATCCTTTTCTGCTCTCGGGCTGAATTTGAATAGGTAAGTTCAGACCCTGGTGCTGTACTACATATATCTGACATAGGAATAAAAATGGCTGTTGGTTTAATTTCTATGAAAAAATTACAAATCATCAGTTAATTCTGGCCACATCGTGTGTTGAATCTTGACGCATTAGTGGACTGACCGAGTTGTCAATGCTAGCGATGTCCATGAATGAAAAAGAGTGACTTTTGGCTATGAGCACTTGGAGTTTTCGCCACTGGAACCGCACATGGACGAGTAATAATCTCTATACATGGACAGGACTGAAGGAGTTGATTTCGAAAAGGACGGAAGTGGAGGATACTAGTTGAAAAAATTGATGGGCGGGTTGTCAGTCAACACATGATAGACTGGTGCTATATGCCAATTACGTACTGTCCAGACGGCAGAGATTATAGCTTGGCATGCAAACCAAACTATCGTTATCCATAATTAATTACTATTGTTACCTGGTTAGTGAAGCCAAGTCCGATGCCGAGGAGTATCCGGTTGACGAGGAGCATGTAGACGTTGACGGCTGCCCCACCGAAAACGGAGCCGGCAATGAAGACGGTGCCTCCGATGAGTATGGAGGCGCGGCGGCCGAATCTTCTGGTGACGGAGGAGGCAAAGAGGGTGGCCACGAGGCCGGCGATGTAGAGGGAGGAGGTGAAGACGGTGAGGAGCTCGCTGTCGAAGCGGCAGTAGTTGCTCACATTCTTGTCCCCTTTCATCTGGTGGTACACGTCCGGGAAGAACTTTCTGAGGAACGACTCCATGGAGGTAACACCGCCTGACAGTGACATAGTATATCATCAGCTCTCTCTTGGCTTTCTTCTTAGTTAACCCCTTGTATCAATTAATCTCGCATGAATCGGCTGACCCATATAATAAAGTGTGGGTTGCGTTGCATGTTTGAATGCTATCTTAATTTGACTGCACATACAGATACAGTACGTGCGCAACAACTAACCATTACTAAGAGAGCAAGTACTTGCACTTCCCTGTCTGAACCGAAAACAAATTAAATCATGAAAATACTACTGATTAATTTGCTCCAGCTCCAGGCCTGAGCAGTGTAATTCAATTAATCTTTTTTTGAAGAGGCAAATTGATTAGTCTGTTCTTCCGCTGCAGGCACCTGTCTCTTGTTCATAGAGAGATAGAGAGAGAAGTGGGGGCATTGATAGACCTGAGATGCCGAGGTCGTAGCCGAAGAGGATGCCGCCGCTGCCGGCAACGATGCAGGATAGGATTACAAAAGACGTGACGCGGCCGTTGTAGCCGGCGCCGTCAGCAGCAGCAGGGCCTTCCACAAAGGCCCCTATCGCCATCTCTCTCTCTCTCTCTCTCTCTCTCTCTCTCTGGTCAGGGATGATGAAGGAGGCCTGCTATTTATTGCCGGAGCTGCTGCTCGGCCTTATTGGATCTATCTATGTGTGTAATCTGGTGGGTGGTGGTGGGGGAGCAAGGGCGAATGGGCAATGCCAGTGGTGTGAGTGAAGAGCTCCACTTCACCTCACTCGACTCGAGACAAGAGCATCGACCATCACGTATAATACCTGTGGAGTGTGAAGTTTAGGCAATGCCATCACTCAAGTTTAGGTGCTCCAAAAAAGAAAAAAAAAGGAGTTATTCATAGCAGTAAATTAAATGGTGATTGCTGCTCCGTGTCACTGTACTGTGCCAACAGCCAAGCTGCAGATTTGGCTGTGCTACTTTGGACCTACACGGACCCAATGGCATCTTGCCTCCTCCAGTTTTCGTTTTCGGTTTTGCTTTGGATATACGACGATGGAGTTCAGGGGAAAGCTGGCACACATTTCACCGGTGTACTCTCTACTACTACTCCATTCATTTCTTCATGTAAGTATATCTAAAATCCAAATGTAAAAATAGTCAGTAACATTTGCCCTTCATTTTACACTAACTTATCTATTCATCAACCATCCATCAGCACATCAGATTTTGTCTTATCTCTTAAAATATTTGTATTGGAATAAATTTTTTGAATACTTCAAATATTTACATTACGAGATGAAATAAAGTACCTGCTATTTAGCATAACTTTATGTATTGAGAAAAGAAATAAAGTATGATGAAAGATTCTCCTGTCCCTGTTGGCCTTTTCCTTCTTCTTTTTTCCCCTTCTCCTTTCCTTTTTGGTAATGAAAGTTGTTGTGGTAAAGCTTTGCTTGACTTGGAGTCATCAATCCAAACTTCTTGGACCTTCAAAGCCTTTTTTTTTCCTCCAATGAATATATAGTATTGCACTCTTCTGTCTTCAGTGTCTCCAAAAGATTGTACTGCGAAAGAAAAATTTAGTCCTTAAACCTTCAAATCGAATTCATAAATAGCTGGTTACTACTTGTGCTCATAATTAACTGGATCGATGATGACGTTGCTGCCAAGCAACAATTAAATGTTGTGTTTTCGAACTATCTTATTGTCCTTTTTCTGGCCGAGAAAGAGAGATTGAGTACTAAATAAATGGAAGCCAGATAGATATGCAAGTCCTCTCTTCATCAAAATTTAAAGGGGAAAAGGCTCAATAGATAGATGAACGATTGCGACGACTCTATGCAAAGCAAAGACAGGTAGAATCGATGATGCATCCGTGGAAAATTTTCTCTACTTTTCCAAATAACTGAAAGGAGTTGCATGGACCATGGACTGAGCAACACGATGTCACTAGCTAGCTGCCGGTATGTACATTCGAATCCACCATGTCGCCAGTCACATATCCATCACAAAAGAGGAAGCATTATTGCTAAAAAGGATCCAAAAAGAAAAGCACTTGAGCTAGCGATCGCATTCACAGCACCTTCAGTTACTCTGATCCTTCACGACAGCTCGTCACAAACAGCAAATAAGCAAAGACAAATGTTCATAAAGGAAATTCAGGACCTTCATTTTCTTCTTGTATGAAACAACCAAATCTTCACTACTCACATTGGAATTGAGTCAAAATAACAAAAGTAGCATTTATCTTATCTTATATGAAAACTAATCGTGCACACAGAAGGAAAGGGGGAAAGAGAGGGCGCCAAAAAAAAAAAAAAGACCAGTGTCGTAAACTCCTTGTAAGCTCAACCAACAGGCCACATGTCTGACGCGGGAGCGTATTGTATGCCCGTCGTGCCACTCTTAGTGAGGACCTTGAAGCTGTCCGCGGTGAAGGCCTTCCCCCAGGCTTCACATTCACCTGCCTCCCCAGAACAGAGTAGGCACAGTACTCCACCTCGTAGACCTCTAAACCCATCTCGAAGTAGGACACTGATGCTCCAACACCCTCACCTACAACAACAAGCATGGTTAAAAAACACATAATGGAGATCCGAAAATAACATGCTTTGTGAACTCACCGTGAGTTACTAACAGTAAGTTTTCATCTGGATATTTGTCCGCAAGAGCCTTGATCACACTGGCGTATCTGCTCCTTCCCTCCAAGACCGATTCATCCCATTTGGGTACCTACAACGCAGCGAACAAGTGTGTGAATAGAGAGTGTTTTTGGAACACTGGCACCAGCAGAAAAACAACACCACGAGTTACCTCTCGATAAAGTGACTCTGCAGACTGGTCAATTGTTCCGGACGGTAAGACAGCCTCAAGTTCTCGTAGCTCAGGAAACCACTTCTTGACAGTGGGCGCAACCTTGCCAACCATACTTCCCATCGCCTGAGTGTTCATCATCTCCGACAGGCCATATTCGATGGAGACCTGTAAATGAAAAAGGAAATGGAGTGAAACATTGTTTTCATTTATCAACAGCAGCAATAACGAAATGAGCTTCATTACACATCCTACATCGTTTTTATTTATCAACAGCAGCAATAGCAAAATGAGCATCCAAATGAACACTATTTCCGACTTGCATTGTTGTCATTTATCAACAACAGAAATAAGGGCTATCACTAAGTGAAAATTTGATGTTCATGTCAGGAACTTTGATTCGATGCTTTTTTCAATGTTTTCACTTCACATCAAAGTACTTGCCACGATGTGAATTGAATGACTGCAGGCCATGGATGATTAGGTAGAAGTGAAACATAATAAATTCTACTCGTACTAGTGTAATAGATCAGCACCCAAAATAAAAATTGCTCTGGGGAGCAGGAGACGGAAGAGGATTCGAGAGAGTACCTTGATGCGTGAGGTGTCGAGAGGCACATTGGAGGGATCGTCGATGGCGAGGAGGTCGGCGCCGTCGGGAACTGCGCATAGCGCGGCGACAGCCCGGGCGGCCGTCTGGCGGCAACGCAGGAACGGGGAGACGATGACGCGGTGCACGGCCCATCCGTCGGCGGCGGCGGCGGCCCTGATGCGCTTGCCGACGGTCCAGGCGCGGAGGAGGCCGGCGTCGGAGAGGGGCGGGTCCCAGGGGCGGGGATTTCTGGCGGGCCAGAGGGGCTCGGCGTGGTCGAGGCGATCGCCGTGGCGCATCACCACCACGCGCTGCTGGTGAGGTCCCGCTGCCATTGCCGGCCGAGGAGGAGCGATGGGTGGTGGTGCGCCGTCGGAACAAGAACAGCACGCCATCAAAGACAGCAATTTCTTCATCAACCCCTCCCCTTTCTTTCTTCTTTTATTTAATTCCCCTCCCTCCCGTGCTTGGGTTTCTTTTTTTTTCTTTTAATTTTTAATTCATCAACTCAACTCCAGTTCTAGTCTTCCAACTTACTATATCGATCGGAGTAGACTTTCAGTCTGCAACGTACACCGAGTCTGAATCGGATACATAAGACAACATCCAACCATGGAAGAAGTACATCATCTCTGATTAGTACATCATCTGTATATAGAATCATCTCTGAAGTTTGAACCAGCAAAGAAAATGTAGGCCAGGAATGGGCTTCAAAATCCTTGACATTCTACCGACAACAAGATAAAATTGAAGTTCTAGCTATCCGGGATGAGCACTATGGACCCTGAGGTCTTCCTGCCTTCCAGATCTGCATGAGCACGGCCAGCTTCCGACAAAGGGTAGGTGTGGTTCACACGGACACGCAGCACGCCGGTCGCCACATTGGCAAACACCTCGCCAGCTGATTCCAGCAACTCCTCGCGTGTAGCGGTGTAATGCATCATGCTTGGCCTCGTCAGGAAAAGCGACTTGGAAGCCAGGTCGCTCAATGGAATCGGATCAGGCCTTCCAGAGGACTGCCCAAATGACACCAGGAAACCGCGCGATGCCAAGCATTCCACAGATGCCTGCAAGCATAACAAACACCTTGCTTGGATTTATCTCTTGAATTACTTTCACTTGTCAACCTCTACCTAATGTGAAGCCACAATGACAATGCAGCAATTGACTGTTGAGTGTTGGCTCAAAGATCATAGGCTAAGCATTTGCTGCAGAACCGCAAGATTATGCATCACAAAGCATATGCCATCAACGACAAAATCAAAATATGCCATCAACGACAAAATCAAAAGTGGATTAGGTTGTACCTCGTATGTATCCTTTCCAACAGAATCATAGACCACATGTACACCTTTGTCAGATGTAATCTCCTTGACTCTTGTCACCACATCCTCCTTCGTGTAAATTATCACATGGTGGCATCCATCCTGAGTTGCCTGTGCAGCTTTCTCTTCATTCGAGACAGTCCCTATGACAGTCGCACCAAGCGCATTTGCCCATTGACAAAGGAGTGACCCAACTCCTCCAGCAGCAGCGTGTACCAGAACAGTATGCCCCCTTTGAACCTGCATTATAGTAATTATCAAAATGCACACAAGTTCTGCCATAAAAATTACGCGAGTGCTTGCGCCCAACATGTATCCTCAAGTGGTGTCGAGGCTGGCAAATTTTTACAAGAAGAAGAAAATTAAAGCACATGCTCATTCATTCAGTTAGGTAGGAGGGAGAGTGAGATCTCAGACTACAAATTCCTCACTCGAATACAGGTTGGAAAGGTGAAGGACATAGAAAAAAGAGCTCATATTTATCTCTGATCCTGAAAGAATTCACACAACAATGGAAACAAAGTTCACAGTAGGCTACCTTGAACGCACGGCGAACCAAAACATGAGCAGTCATGCCCTTGAGCATCACAGAAGCGGCCACCTTATGATCAATGGAAGACGGAACAGGAACCGCAACTCTGGCTGGAAGGATCTGCTCTTCAGCGTAAGAGCCCATGGGGTTGCCAGCGTACGCAACAACATCCCCAACTTTTCTACCAGTGAGGCCAGGCCCTACTGCAGTGACCACACCAACAGCTTCCATTCCTGGGAGTTCAATTCGAGCACTTAGTTTGACATATGAAGTAAATTGAACTGAAGTGTTTATATATGCTGAAGCGTTTCATCGACAACTTATGAAGAGAATCGCATATTTACAGTGAAGTGGAACGAGCGAAGGAAAAAAAAACCGAATCTGCTGGTGGAACCTGCCTGGGGTGAAGGCGAGGGCCGGCGCGGAGTAGACCCCCTTGCGGAAGTAGATGTCGATGAAGTTGACACCGACGGCGGTGGTCCTGATGCGGATCTCCCTTCCTTAGGTTCCCCAACCTGGACCTCCTCCCATTTCATCACCTCGGGGCCGCCGAGCTCATGGATCCTGATGGCCTTCACCATTGCCTTGGTGACTAGCCTTGGATTCCTGCCTTGAGAAGAGGAGCGGGCTTCGGCTTCGGTGGGGATGCAGAGGCGAGAGGAAGAACAAGGACCACGTAGCCGCTGCTGCTGGAAGTGGACGAATGCTCCGGTCGTCGCCAGCGTCCCCCTCATCCCCGTCTCGTCCCCCTCATCCCCGTCTCGTGGCAGCACCTTCCAGAATCTAATGGACACGTGGCTCATCGATGGGAGACGCAGTGTGTTCAGTGTTCACGTTTCAAATCAAACATATAGTAATATCTATTGCCCTGTCCTCAAACCGATGAGCAATTTGTTTCAAAAAAAAAAACAAACCGATGAGCAATTGGAGCTCTCTATGAACCCTTTTAACCATTGTTATGAATATATCGAGTAGAAAAAGGCTCTTTTCGGGGATTAGGATAAAGAACATCTCAAAACCCCACAATAAGGCATGTCATTGTAAGAATACGGCAATTCTCTTCCTCGAAGTTGAGCTGCTATGTTGTAGGGTAAAACTCAAAAATGGGAAAACTGATGAAACAAAACTTCAAATACTTAATAACTTGTAAGGTTTTTTCAAGTCATTAAATGCAAAACTTCCATATCATAATATATAGGAAAAATTTAAAATATAGTGCTGAATATATTTGTCTTTTTAAACAAAATTCAAGCTTAAGTTAACAAGAAATACAGAGGCATGCACAACGATGAACCTGGAACAAAAATGACCACTACAAAGCTGCCACGGGCCATGAACAACATCCAAACAACCAACACCATTCCACCAGCTTGCATTTCCATCCCGATTTTGCTCCTTCTCAGCTGTTAATATTAGTTACAGTGTAAACCACGCTTCCATCAATATCAGATTTTACATGTGTGCCGGATGCCAAGCTATTAACAGAACAGCAACTACCCTCCAGGCACCACTCAACACACACAACAACAAAAATTTTAAACTGGTGATAAAGTTTGTTACTTCAATATTTGGTTCCTGTACAGGCATGTAAAGTAACCTGTGGGTATCAAAACTTTTTGGTGATGACCGAGTCTTCACCGACATCCGCATGTGCTGGTGCACTACAAACAACATATGCAGAGCTAAACGGTGCTGCAAACAACATATGCACAACTCAACATGGAGCAGTCCTTATTACGACCACCACCGCATACAACACAACAGAAGCTGCAAGCAACTTTTTGGAAGCAAGAACTCTCAGATTGATCTTCATCCTGTGTGACCTCATGAACTGTAGCAAAACTTGTGCTGCTAGTACCATCAAAGAACATACAGCGACTACAGCAATCCTGGCCGCATCCTTAGCCCCACCTACTGAGTTCAGCCTATTGCGATCAAACCGGATGCAGGCAGTGTCAGCTGGGAAGTCAACAGCACAGTCAAGTCGAAGGACATCATTCAACCAGTCAGAAAGACGAATCAGAATCCTTGCAAGCCAGGCAACTTCCGTCTCCGAGATGGGCCTTTTCATCCAGTCACCTCTGTATCTAACATCAGCCCACGAACATTTTCCCGAACCGGGATGCTTAGGTGTGAATAGCTCTTCACGCCCTTGATGTTGATTTTGTAAATCCATGTTCCTGTGCACTGTTTCAGTGTGGCCCTGAAAGACACTATTCATCTGGGACTTGATAGAATCCAACATCTGGAGAGCTTGCTGTGTGTCTCCTGACAAGCGTAGTATCTCTGACTCTGCTCGGATCAAAAGTAGCTTGATAAAATTGAAAAAACTATATGTTAGTACCAAGCTCAAAAAATAAAACAAGAAAGACATTCATTAATCATTACACTTGATATTCAAGAATTGCTTAAGAGGTAAACAAGAGAACTTATGATGTTAACCAAATTCGAGTGATTTTCCAAAACATTTGTTATATGTAAAAATCTCAAACACTATAAGGTGCAGACGATAGTATGTAAAGTCAAAAGGCGCTTGTTAGAGGTACAATTTTTAGTATGAAATAAACAAGAAAATCAGCCAGGTCGAAAAAAAAAGTATTCTTTTATATACTAATAATCCAGTTACTGGAATCAACCCTGTGACAGATGAAACATCTTAATCATATGATGTACCTGAAGAAGATTATAAGCCCCATTCTCATCATTGCTGAAAAGCCTTAGATCAGAATTCCAATTGTCATGCAAGAAGGACCCATCTGCATCGGTTTCCGACAAACCATCCTCCCAGTCCTGGTAATATGCACAAGTTATACAAATAATTAATTATAGGAACTTAATTCTAATTTTCAACACCATTATCACCAAGTTCTAATGGCAGTCATTTAAGGAGCGCATGACATACCTTTAGCTGGTCACGGATTGATGTCACATACTTCAGCACATGATCAGATGCTGGGGATGAAATAACCAGTCTTGAATGATAAGCAACATCTACTTTGTGCAGAAGATCCAATAGCTCCCGGGAGGAGCTCAAAACCTCCAACACCTGGATAAACCAAACAAATATGAAATAACAGAACAGAAATCAAGTAAAGGACATTAGAATAGAAGGCATTCTTTCATTAACTTATCCATTTATTGGTGTACAAGTGCACCTGAATAGCATTATCTTTGCAGGTTTATGCTTTAGTTCTTCATGCTGGAATAATCACATGTTTGAACTCTGATGAAGATAAAACTTTATACCTTTGTAGCATATAAACATACGACATGGTTATGGCGCTAACAAGTACTCCCTCAGTTTGAAAATATTGCACCCAGTTTTTACCCTTTATCACTTTAGCCTGCCTTTTTCTGCTGGGTCTTGTGGGTACCCAATCTTGCTTGCGATGAAAAAGCTTTATCATTATTCTTTTTCGTATTGTTGTTTAATTAGAAACTTTGGCTATCAATAGCTTTTTTTAAAAAAATAGTTAGAACTACAACAACAAAGCCTTTTATCCCAAGCAAATTGGGGTAGGCTAGAGATGAAACTCCGCCTATGTTGACTGGAGACTTTTTGAGTTGTCTCAACATGGCCAGTCCCAAGCCTGGGTAAAGGAGGAGGGTCCCTTACGGGTCGTGTTAGGTTTGGCGAACCAACGTAAAAACTAGCCACTCTAATGGATATGAAACCCATAAAAATAGTTAGAAATATTTAATAAAAATCATATGTATACAATCGTGTTGAAAAGTATGTTCGTATTGGCCAAAGTTGCACATTGAAGTCTGAGGAAAGACAATGTTGTTATATATTTAAGAGAAGGATTTTTTTTGTTATATATTGGATGATATATATCGGGTGATAACACATAGGACCTTGATAAAGGTATTGGGTGATAACCTGTAGGACCTTATAAGTCCAAGAGATCAAGGCATGTTAGGCATAACAAGAGGATTTGGACCTTACAAACTTAAGCAAAGAGCACAATGTTGAGTTGAACTATTCAAGGAAGCTAGACATATCGTGAGCGTGGTTTGACAGGTTATGCAGACTTCATCAAATAAAAACAGGCATATCAGAATCTAACAAACTAGAAAGCTCATAAAGCATATACATGCTCTACTAATTACGAGAGACAGTATATGGTTTTAACTTAAGTTTCCAATTCCAATTTGTTCTCATACTTACTGCATCAGATGGTATTTATTTCTGAAACATATTCACAATAGCAGATTTTAGGGACAGAGTAGCAAATTCATACATCGACATTTCAAAAACCAATGGGATCATATTCTACCCTACATGCATCAACATTTCAAATTCCAATAGGATAATCTTTGGATACATCAACCATTCCACAATAGTGCACACCTGATTCATAATCACAAACTAAAATTTAAACGGATAGAAGAAACACACTGTTGGGTTTCAGTGTGTCACTATTCGGCATCATTAACAACGAGATATTGAGGTTGACAATATACACATGAGAAAGGAAATGAAAACACAGGACTAACCTGAGAGACCATGAGGAGTACGACAGTTACATCAGAGTGGATAAACTTGTGTGCAAATCCCAGGAAATGTACTACCATTGAGCTGTAAAACAGGTAGTTGGACAGAACGTAAGTCTCCCAGGATGAATTATACAACAACTGGCAGTTTTGCGTCTGCTTTGCCTCCCCGTTCAGGTCCTTGTCATACCCATCCAGCTCCTGTTGAGTAACTTTCCAGGGCTCCATATATGTCAACCACACAGAGAGGACTTGTGTTGCATTTTTTACCACAGAGCCGATTGGGCAGAATAAAAAAGCCCTCAGTACAAACCGATAGAGAGGCCTCTGAATCAACGGATTCCAAGAGTCAACCTGGGTAGTGCGGGACACCGGGAGTGCGGAGCCATCACAGCAGTTGAGATACATAACAAGAAGCTTCACGGCATCCGCTAGGCCAGGGGACGGTGGGCGCTCACTCAAGTCGGAACGCGTATGAGATGGTAGCCGCAGCCCGAGGGCAGAGGCAGTCTGCAAGGGCAATGGTGAAAAATCATCCCCGACAAGCCAGAACTGAAGGATGGTGTGAAGCAAAAACTCAGCCCGTGCCAAGGGTTGGGGCGCATCCGTGGCATCACTAGGCGTACCGTGAAGATGGCTCGCGGATGGCCGGGTGCGCAGGAACTCCCTGAGGTAGGCATAGAGCAGCTTGAGGTAGAGGGAGGTCTCGGGTCTGTGGCCCGGCTTGCGGACGGCCGTGGTGGCGAGAGTAGAGACCCAGCTCTCGAGGCGGGAGCGCGCGGGATTCGAGGCGGCAGCAGCAGCAGGAGGAGGAGAGGAGGCAGCAGAGACGGGGTAGTAGGCGAACCAGAAGAGGTAGTACTCCAAGACAGAGAGATGGAGGTCGGAGCCGACGCGGGGCGCGAGCAGCGGCGATACGAGGTCGGTGGTGGTGGCGGAAGATGCGAGGGCGAGGCGGAGCCAGTCCGGGAGGCGTTCGGAAGGGAAGACGAAGCGGATGAGAGCGAGGCGGTCCGCGGCGGCGGCGGCGGCGAGGAGCGCGCCGGTGGGCGCGAGAAGGGAGAGGAGGAGGTCGGTCAGAGCGGGGTCAGCGATGTCGATGAAGGAGGGCGAGGACGGGGTGGAGACGAAGAGGCGGTAGAGCAGGGAGGGGAAGGCGTCAGCGAAGAAGGCGCGCGGGAGGTCGGCGGCGTGGCGAGCGAGGTAGTCGAGCACCCTGGAGACGGCGGCAGCGGCGGCCTGAGGGGTGGCGGCGTCAAGAAGTGCGGCGGCAAGGGACGAGGGGTCAGCGCCTGGCGGCATGGCGGCGGCGAGGTCTAGCTAGGGTTTTGGGATACGATTTTTCGGGGCGGCGGAAATGGCGCTCGCCTCTCGGCTGGGGTCGCATTGCCCGTTTCCACGTGGCGCCTACTCCTGACACGTGTGTAGTGACGTGGTCGTGCTCCTCGAGTTTTTTTTTTATTTTGGCCCTTTTCTCTCTAAATTTTCGCAAATAGCCCCCGGGATCTAAATTTCCATCCTATGGCCCGTTTGGTCACGCCGTTTGCCGCGGCGCATCAAGACAGATGAGGGTCGCGCCCATGCGTATGGCGCGACCCAGTGCCACGTAGGATCATGTAGCAAACCGAGGCGGACGACGTGGCCCGTTGGATCGTTGGCTTGAGTCGCGCCATAAGGGATGGCGCGACCCGGTCGCGCCCATCTAATTGGCGTGACCCGGCGGGGTAATATCGGAGGCGCGCTTTCCTTTCTTCTCCCTCATCTTTCTTTCTTCTTCCTCCGACCTAGGTTATTGCTCCTCCTCACCCTCACGGTCGCCCATTGCTCCTCTCCCTTGGATCCGGCCTTGTTTCTTGGGGAAACGTCCCTAAACTCTCAAGATTTAATGCTTTGAGGTATTTCCTTAACTTCATCCGGTTAGATTTTAAATTCTTTGATGTATGGTGTTAGGTATAGATAGTTAGGGTTAGAGTTCATTTAGTATTTTGTAATGGTGATTTTGCTCGTATCTAATTGATTTGATGTGTAGGTTTCGATACTCTAGCCTTGTTCAATATTTATGCTACGTAAATGAAAGAGTGCATGGATATTTTCCTCACTTAGATATGGTAATGAAATATAGATAAAATTAATATTTCATCTATTTTGTATTGTAGGATGATACCTTTTAGGAGTGAGAGGCAGTGGCGGCTTCATTTTCAGTGGGAGAAGTATGAACCCGCGCGTGCGAGAGACGGGCCGGTGCCACCACCACTCCCGGTGCCAATGTGTGAGTGTAAAGAACCCGCCGAAGTGAATCGGCCAAGGTATCGCGAGTCAGCGGGACGTGCTTACTACGTATGCAAAGACAAGGACATGTCGGATTATGTCGGGTTAGTATTTTCTTTATAGATAAGCATAATCATATACATTATTTGATATAGTTGTAACATGAGGTAATTGTCTTGTAGTGTTATTTTTTTCAATGGATTGATGGTCCCGACAAGTACGATCCGCGCATCATGTTGTTCCCCTATGATGAGAAGAAGACGACGCCATACGCAGAGTTTCACCGTTGGGTTCCTCCACCGCCCGATCCGGAGCCAATGACGGAAGAAGAGAAGATAGAGGCTTCGATGCGACGTATGAATAGTCCACCCCGTTGTAAGTGCGGGCACCGTTCGTGTTGGAGATCCCTCCCGAGGAATTGAGCTATATTCCATTCTTTCGTTGTGCACTCGACGGATGATGTGAGTCACTAATGATGATGTATATGAAATTCTGTTATCCAATTTTTCGTTGATAAGAAACTAATAATATTGATTGAATTTTTGTTAGGACGGGTGGCGACCGTGTAACTTTGAAGAATATGTTTATGGAAGGAAGCCGTATTGGACGGAAGCCGGTGATCCGCAAGAGTACATAGATGGCCGAAGAACGGCACCAACGTATCGCGTGCTAGTCCTGTTTGTAAGTGCGGGGTTAAGGCACTCCTAGGTGTGGTGCCTTCGGAACTTGGATATGGCTATTTTTGCGGTAATGCATTCGGTGAAAATCCTTGGGTACGTTTTGCTATTGACAGTCTTCATGTTTATTCTCTTGTTAGAACCTGAATATGAATCGTTTAGTTTAAGTTAATACATCTGAAATTATCCGTTATTGTAGGACACCCGACGTTGTGATTATGAGAGATTTCCGGAGAAGAACAAGATAGCATGGGACACCGACCCTAGGAGGAGGTTACCCGATGATATTCCAAAATATCTGCAGAAGAGAAGGGATGAAGTTCGTCAAAAAAATCGTGTTACTATACCACCGGATTGGATATTGGACACTATCGGAGCGGAGATGAATCCGGATTCGGAAAGTGCTTTGTTTTACTCGGAGAAGAAATAAGAAAGAATTCCCAACAAAGTCGAGTGGATTGCATTGACGGAATATATGAGAGAGGAGGGAATTGGATCTTACGGAATGTGGGACAACAAGAATGACTTAATGGGATGGGCTAGAAGTATCTTATTGGACCTTGCCGATCCAATTTTACAGGAACGACGAAGGATCTGTCAGAGTTGGAGGAAGCCGGACGGCAGAAAGCGGCACAGGAAGCCGCGATTTATGAAGCTAACTTACGTGACCCAAACTCTTGGGAGAGTTATTTTGCAAGGCTAGCAGAGACTCGTAAGAAGCAAGCAGAGGAAGAAGCTCGAGCCCGAGACGCTCCGTCTCAAGGGCCTAGTAATTGGTTTGCCGGCAAGAGGAACCTTGTAATCGGGACACAGCTATCGAGGCTACGGACTCGAAGGTACCAATTTCAGTGACATTTACAATTATATTGTTACATCTCTCGTATGAACAAATTGTAATCTAATTTGGTTTTTTCGAACTGTATAGATAGTTGGGACGGTGGCGGCTACTACCTCCCTCCGGAGAAGGTTTTTCCTAAGCCCGTAGGGGAGGAGCCCCCTATGTGCCGGTGTGGAGATCCTTGCAAGGTGGCTGGATCCGGTTGGTTTGAAACCCCGTGGCGGAGGTTTTGGAAGTGTGAGAACGATTCAATGGACCGCTCGAAAGATGATGATTGGGTACGTTCTATTATTATGCATAGGCCCGATGATTTTTTATATTTCCCGTCATGCCTAAGTTGAGACATCTTGTATGCGCAGTCCCCCCCGCTTTGTGACTTTAGGCAATGGATCGATATGGAGCGATCGCAAGAAGCGCTTGATTACATCGAAAGTTACAAGGTTCGTCGGACATTTTATCGGAGACTTGACAAGGAAGCGCGTGCACGGAAAGAAGAAGAGAGGCGACGTCAAGAATATCTCCGCAGTCGCCGTGCTGCCCGTCGTAGGGAAGAGGAAGCACGCCGTAGGGAAGAGGAGCTGAAACGTCGACAAGAAGAAGAACGTCAAAGAGAGGAAGCTCTCCAACGGGAGAGGGTAAGGGAGAAGAAGCGTGAGCGGGCGCGTCGTGCAAAAGAAGCCATTGAAGAAGGTGGTACCGTTGCCTTTCTTAAGGGGAAATGGCCACGTTGTACCCGAAGAATAACTCGTTTTAATATTTTGTCATGTTATATTTCGTATCGGACTATGTGATGTTGAATGTGGGACTATATCATGTATTAGATGACTATGTGGATGATGTCGTGGACCATGTAAGGAATATTATGCACCGGAAACCTTATGTTGATCTCGTTACGTAAACCATATTTCGTGTGTTTATTCGTTACATATGTAGTTCATTATTTATTCCTTACACACGATGAACTTGTCTTCACGACAAAGTCGGTGCTTCCAGATTAAGAGCTGCTTGATTCGCTCCCTTTTTGCGAGGACCAAATTCTTTGTCTATCTTCTTCATGTTAGCAACCCACGCTACGTCTTTCGGTGCCATTTCATCATCGATCCACTCGTACGAAGTTGCACCCAGAGCGGCTTGGGAGGGTCCTTAAATAATTGTGTACGAACATTCTACAACGTATGACGATATTAGTAATATGAAACGAAAAGAATGAAATATTATATCTCCTTCTTACCGTTCGCTTCACAGTGCTCCTTTCCCCACATTTCATGGCATACCTGGTAAACGACAAATCCACCTTCTCCTACCATATGTTTCGTAGTCCGTAGAGCATTCGTAGGAGCACACCAGATCCACAGTAGCACTCCGGAGCTTCGACACCAGCTGGGCATTGCCAATCTCTATCCGGGTGGTTTGGAGGAAGGCCACTCCGTATGTCATCGAGCCGACGTCTAGTCTCAAAGCCGGAATTGAACCTAGCCATGTTGTCTCTCGACCGGGGAAATGAGTGTGTGTAGAAATGATTTTCAATTGGATGCTTGCAGTGTTATTGTGATCATCATTTGCTGCGAGTGCACCGTATATATAGATGCCGAGGGAATAATGTTGAGTGCCCTCTATTGTTGCGTGTCGGTGGGAGTTGCTGCACAAGAGCACTACCGACGAACCGGATGAAAGATTCTCTCCTTTACCAAATTCTTTGCCGGCACTCAACATTAGTCGGTGGGAATCGCTGCAGTAACAAGCACTACCGACGGAGCACTACCAATTCTTTATCTGGTCCTCGCAGTGGATGCTTTAGTCGGGACACGGTTGTTTCAACCAACTGTCTCACACTTTGCATCATTTTATTTAATATTTTTTATTTGATCCACGTATTGTTATTTATTTCCGAACAAATTTGAAGAACAAAATAAGATCAACAAAAAATATAAACATAGAGTAAATTTTCACCGGGACACGCCATAGGGGACCGGTGTCGCGCCATGCCGTATGGCGTGTCCACCCGCCGAGTCGCGCCGTAGTGGATGGCGTGACCCATGGGGTTACGATGCCGCGCTCCCCGGAACCGGGGTGCCCGTGATGGCGCGACCCAACGGTGGGTCGCGCCATCACGGCACCCCGGTTCCAGTGGGGCGCCGAGATCGTACCCGCCGAGTCGCGCCATAGAGGATGGCGCGACCCAGCGGCGGACACGCTAAACGCGCTCAGTAGCCTCGCCATATGAGATGGCGCGACCGAGCCGGGATGGTTTTTTATGTTTTGGAATTTGATAATTAATTGCTATAGACCTGATATTAATTAGTAATTACGCTATGCGGCAAATAAGCGGATCCATGATGTTTAATAGAATGGTAAACATAGTTCACATAATATTTGAAATAACATTCTCAAGACATGGTTCAAACATAACACACCGACATAGTTTAAAAGTAGAAACGTAAGACACAGGTAGTTCAATACATCCGTTCGTGCACACATATTTCAAATAGACGCTCACGAAGGGCTAAACGGTGCCCGCCTAGTCTTCTTCCTCCCGGGATTGGTGTCAAGGATGTTGACACCGCCGACCTCGGAGGGATCCCGCCTTCCTCTTGCACGACGTTTTGGAGGCGGTTGGGACGGTTGTGACGACCGAGGCGCATCGAAGAGCTGCGACCCGTGAATCACGTCCCGCAAAATATAATATATCATTGTAACAACGCAAGATAAACATGCTGAGTTTGAGGTTAAATGTAACTTGCTAAATCGAACTTACAAATGTAGGATCCTCATCCTCGGACTCCGAGCTTTCGACTCCGTGGTGGGTTCCCGAGGTTCTTGGACAGCCTTGCCTCGACCGGAACTTGTGCCGGCACGAGCAGCTCCCCCGTACCACCACCTCTACCACGCCCCGCCGACGTGCGTGTAGAACCGGACGTCGCAGGACTTCGGGATTCGCCGGGACAATGGCCAATTGTTGGGGATCCTCGGCATCGCACGCACACGCTTGCACTTGAAAGCAAGGCGGCGGGCCATGCGGCGTGTGCGCTGAAAAATGGTAAGATAGGTTAGTTTCAAATTTCACGAACCGTATAAGAATTGTTAATTGCACCAATGCATCGCTTACTTGAACAAAGGAACGGAGAGCGCTCAATTCCTCCTCGGACCCTCTCGGGTGCCTAAGAGCCCTCCCAGCCTCATTCCCAAGCCTTCCAAGTTGTTGCGCCTAAAAAAATTTAGTTACTTAATTACATAGCTAGGTTGGTTTAAGTTAGATATATGATAATAATTCGAAAAGCACGTACCATGTAGTTATGTAACGGTGCACGCTCCGCTGGCTTCCTTGACGAGTCATAGTGTCATACTCATCAACAAACTCTAAATCGGCATCCTCCGGATCTTCGTCGCCGATGTCGATCGGAACAACTGCAGGCTTCAAAATCAACCGGAATTGGCGTGCAGCCAAGTCAGGTACGCCGTGTACATGGACGGGGTATGAGCGGCCCCGCTCAAGTACCACATCTTCCCCGCGTGTCGGTTCGTCCAGATGTGCCAAGTGGGCATTGTGCTCTGCGGCCGCTTGATAGCGCCACGGTTCTTCCTTCGGTCAATCCCGCATCGATATCAACAAAACATTAATCCATAGGTTTTAAAAAGAAAAGAAGCATGTTAAATTAATTAGGTTGAAGAATATGAAAGCGATACTTACGAGTGCAAAGCACGATTTGTGCTAACCGTATCAACATTTGGCTGCTGCCGACGCCCAAACCGCCGCATAACACGTGATGGTAGGTGCCACTCAACAATGTAGAAGTAAATGAGTGGAACGGTGCACCTCCAAGTATTCCTCATCTCGCCAAAGACAACGGACTAAGGTTCATATGAACCACCTCCGTACGTGCGTATGGTTGCCACTCAACCTCGCATACATACGTGTGTATAATTAAATAAAATGACATCATTTAAACAGATGGAATAATGAAATTAGTAATTTAAGCATAAAAGTACCCGGTTCTCGTGTGAGGACGTCAAACTCATTGGTGTAGGTGAGGTATCGCCGCTTTGGAGCTCCCGTGACATTGATGATCCCCTTCCAAAGGTAGGCAACAGTAGGTAGGGACCCTCATCGTTGTAACGCCAGGCCCGCAAAGTGTTATATTCGCTTAAGCGCCGTGCCTCACATGACTCATTTAATTAAAAATACAAAATTATCATTTACCTCTACAACGGGACGAAACGGCCGAGCGACCGGGAAGCGCTCCCACAGCCAAACCTGCAGCAAGTAGCAGCACCCACCGAGATTGGCGCTCGGACCCGAACGACAGCAAGCCTCGCACAGCCGACGGCACAGCCTAAGCCGCTGTGGCACTCCCCCAACCGTACGTGCCGATCTCCTCCCACGGCTTAGCAAGGTATGGCAGCATCAACCAGGAAACCGTGTTCCCGCTACCATCGTGGAACAGTAGCCGGCAACCAACTCGCCACAACCAAGCCCGAGCGTACCTCTCGCAGTCCGCTCATCCGCATCCTCTCGGTAGCTCTCTAAAATTGGCCATCAACCAGCCGTAACTAACACCCGACGGCTTCTTGTCCTTCCGATCCGGAGCCGGCTCTGGGGGCCTTATCCCCAACACCTCCCGAACCAAGTCTCGCCACTCCTCGCGGGTTGACGTGGCCACAAATGGCCTCCCCGTTAACGGGAAGGCCAAGTATCATAGCCACGTCCCGCAAGGTCAAAGTCATCTCTCCACATGGAAAGTGGAAAGTGTGTGTCTCCGGCCTCCAGCGGTCCACAAGTGTCGTCGTGGCGGCCGCGTCCATGCTTGGCAAGCCGACCGAACAAGTCCGGCAAGGGGGAGGAAACCAGCCATCCTCATGTACGGCGCGTACCGCTCGCTCCACACCATCGGCTTGTGTGCACGAATGCGCAAGGGACCTAAATCCCGCACCGGAGGAAAAACATGTAATCCATGTCATACCAAGTTAAAAATTCTTATTACATAAGCAAAGAATTTACTAATAAAGTAAATTTAATATTATTATGAACAAGATGCGCACAACTGACGTACTCGTCCTAAGTCCACCGCCAAGTGCGCTCGGTAGTGCTCATCCCACTCCTTCTCAAGGAGCGGGTATCGCTCGTGACGGGCCATCTCCCCGCAAGGCAATAGAACATGTTAGCAATATTGAAGGAAGATTAGAACAATAAATGCATTGGAAGTTAAAGTAAATTACACATGACAACCTAAATAGTTCCATGCAAAATACCCGCGAACAATCGTTATCGTTGGAGGTACGTCTCCTTTTACTACTTTCTTTGCCGTAGTTACGAGGCTTATTTCGTGGTCCTTGTTTATGTTTCTCCATTCTATGACCCTCTTTATGACATATGGAGCAACGGACTTTCGATGGATCTTGATTGAAATCACCAAACCCATACATATCGTCTCCATAGCCTTTGTCCATGTCATCCATTTGGTTACGCAATCTCTTCTTCTTCCTTCTACCCTTCCGCATCTTTCTCATGGCAAAATCCGGCACATAATTAGGACCATGGTAAGGCGGCCATTGTGACTCATCTAGTAGCGGTTCGAAACGGCCCTCCCGGGTTTGTAGACCGGCTTCCTTAGTGTAGAATGTAGTCATGTAGTTCGTGGACGTGCTAGAGACCCCACGGGTTCTACAAGCAGTCATGACATGAGAACATGGGATGTGTAGTAATTCCGGTGTTTTGCAAGTACAAGTTACGTTGTCACCTATCTCCACTCAGTACATGCGGCCGCCGGATACTTCACCGCCCGCATTGGTTCGACTAACTCCTCTCACGGAGTACACATATGTTGCCGGATCATGGAGAGAAGCAACCTCATTTGCAGTAAATATCTCCCTCTCGTCTCTAAGTGCAGGGCTGCAGGTTTTGCCCATATTCCCGGATTAGTTAGGCTTTCACGTGCCGCCCGCCACCGATCCACAAAATAAAAGTTGCATTTGTGAAAGGTGTATTCTACAATTCCAGCTATAGGCATGGACCGGATGCCTTTCAACACGTTATTAAACACTTCCGACGCATTCGTTGTCATGATTCCATATCCGAAGCCGCCCTCATCAAAAGCAAGTGCCCATTTGTCCTTCTCGCGGAGTTGCTCTCTTAACCAGCCTCTTCGCATCAGCATTCAACATTTTCTCTAGTTCATCTAGTTTCGTATCAAATTTTCTAACCTCCTTACACTTACAAAGAATCTTTAGACGCTTTATCACCTCCTTATTCGGTTGCTTCCTCCACATGTTTGCAGCAAAGTGACGCATGCACCACCTATGAACAAGGGGAGGATATCCGTCTAGATGTTCCTTAGCAGCATTCAACAAACCTCGATGCCCGTCCGATATCATGCAGACCGACCTGCCCGCACCAAGAACTTCCTTCCCGACACGAGTTATGAACCATGACCAACTCTCATTATTCTCGGACTCCGTTATTGCAAAAGCTAACGGTAACAATTGGTCCTCAGCAGTCATCCCAATCGCGATCATCAAGGTTGCCTTGTACTTCCCAATCAAGAAAGTTGCATCGACACCGATCACAGGTCTACAAGTGTTTGAAAGCATTTACGCACCGTGGAAAACACCGTAACACCCGTTTCATTACCGGATTCTTTGTGCCATCATGCCCTAGCAACATCTTTCCACCAAGTATCAATCAAGCATTTTGTGCCTTGGTTGAAATAATTAATTGCATTTAGGAGCTTAGGAACCCTTGCATACGACTCCTTCCAACCACCCCACAATTTGGCCATTGCATGTTGCTTAGCCCGCCAAGCCTTACCGTACTTAACGCGGTAGTTTGTGATTGCATGGATTGACTCAATGAGCGATGCAACGGTCACATCTCGCATCGGCCCACACAATGCCTAGTATGCGGTGCCCCAAATATCGGGCAGTGCATTGGGGATGAACTTGCGCTCGGCTTAGACGAACCACATATATGGGGTTGTCGCACATTGGAAACTCTCCACGTGTTTCCCTCGTATTTCAAGAGACGAACCCAGACATGCACCATGGACACTTATGTCGCCGACACCGGATAGTGTATCTCGAATCCTTGTTAGACCGCTCAACAATGTAAGGTCGGTGGTGGCGAACAAAGCATAATCCCGAAAGAAGAACTTCACCTCAGCAAGATTATCAAATCTCATCCCTTTCCGAATTATGGGTTCGGTAGAATCATGGGCAAGCATCGGCGGTCATCACACCGTCATCGCATACAGCTCTCTCCACGCGACTCACATCCTTATGATTAGGAGTCGTAGGGAGAGTAACATGCATCTTCCTCATAGCCCTCAATTCACCTCTAGAGAAATCCTTTCCCCAAGTAATATGAGAATCACCATCAACACTTTGCCCCGCACTCTCGTTTCGTACGTCTTGAATATCAAAATCTTCACCATTATTATGTTGGTCTCGATAGGTCACCCTCTTGATCCGTGTCCTCCCCGTCACTACCGCAAGAGCTATTTTCATCCCCACAACCGCCTTCCTTAGCACTCGTCATCTCTATTTTCGTCATGTTCAAAACAACTCCTCGTAAAAATCATCACTCACAACCGCAAGTTCATAACCCCGATTGTGCACTATAGCAAATTGTTTCGCTACGCTAGGATCCCCACCCGTAGCTGTTGTCATACGACCGTGGTCACCACTAGGAGATGACGGCACACCACGAGGTGATTCAAGCTCACGGGAGGAACCAGGGCTATCATTGGTACAACCATCTAATCCAAGTATGCTCAAGGCTCAACGGGACCGCTACTTCATTCTCATCCGGTACTTCATTCTCATCGTCGTATTATGAACTACTTCGCAACTACCTCTCGCAACTTTCATCCGACTATCTCTCAAACATTCCCCGTACAATGTCCATTCCTCATCGGATGTCAAGTCCAAAATGACATACCGAGGCCTACCTCCGCCACATGCATCAAACCTACCACGCAGCCTCACATCACAAACCACACCCATTGCAGCTTTAACTCTATCCGTAAGTTCATTAAATTCCGGTGGTTTAACAAAAGTCAATACTTCCTCTCGTCATCCGATCAAACTCATTATTGACATTAACTCGCCCCATTTGTAAACAATTGGACAATACGATTCATCTACACATTTCAATACTCGCATTAATCACTTCTATAATTACCAACAACATAGCAGATAATATAAAAAAGAATATGCATGGAGGCCGGAAAAATGTTAAAAGATATATATATCCACTTACAAGTCATTAACCGAATATACAAAATATTCTCTTTAATGACATATTTTTGGTACTTATAT
>JAUNZO010000422.1:0-34739 GCA_031894775.1 Chloris gayana
ACACACCGGCGTACACGAGAATCGGCGAGCTGAGCCGGTCCGTTGGGAGCACGGGGCCTCGCGTCGGCCGGGGTTTCGGTGGACTCTCCGGACAACGGTGTGTTGGCGACTTTTGACGTCAACATTATGTTTATCTTGAAACCTTGAATTTGTTTGATGATTATAGCCTAATTCTTATAGCTGCAAGATTGGTGACAAAAACCTGGGCCTCTTGTTTTCCTTGGCTGCTGCGACCTCGCTCCGCTCCAACCCATAGCCAAATAAGTTCCATTATTTTGTCTTACGTTATACTACTGCCACTCTGATGATTCAATCATATTGGCTTGCTTGCGTTATACTACTGCCACTGTGATGATTGAATCATATTTCACAAAAAAGGTTTCCCTCTTAACTACCAAATGGAAAAGTTGTATGAAGGTAAAAGAAATAGAACTAATGGTTCACTTGGATATGGTCTGATGTACTAATACTTAAAATTATGCATCTTTGTTTCAGGAAGCATTGCAACAGGTGATCTGAACTTCACATCATGACATGTTGAAAAAATTGTTTATGTGCTACTCTTTCATTTTGCTGAAATCATGACATGCTGGAAGTATCCGTAGAAGGCTAGAGTACCTGTTCAAAATAATTGTTTGATTTGTGAAGTTGCAATATCTTCTATTTTCTTATTTTCAGCCAGCTTCATATTTATTTTGCCAACTAGTTTTTGATGGTGAACCTGATCACTATTTCTCCGACGATGAAAAGTAACCTTATCTTCATATTTTGCCAACAAGTTTTTTATGGTGAACCTCATTGCTATTGCTCTGCTAATATTTTCCAACCACTGTTTGTCTTTCATTAATAATAAGAGCATATGGTCCATGCTAATAATGCCTATGGTCCATGAATTAGTGTATATGGATTTGGTCGTAAGAGCATATGCTTGTTTTAGTCATTTTGAGCAATCTTGAGTTTCAGCGATCTTGGTGAAAGTGCATTTTTTCAATGATGCAAGTTGCATAGTTGACGGTATTAGCATGCTTGCTCACTTTTGTTTGGTTGGTGCATGAGATTTTGTTAAGTTTCTAACCATAGAAATCTTAAACAATTCATTTGTTACTTCCTACGCATTTCATTTTTTCGATACCCCCATGATCTTGGTTATCTGTGCAATATATTTTGTTTATGTACTTCCATCTAAGTATTGAGTGTATGTTTAAAGAGTTTCTTTGTGTCTGTAGTGATGTTCAAGTAATTTAAAGTTGCTGAGAGCCCAGGAGCAAATTTATATTACATATATCCTCCTATTGTTTAAAAGATGGGGAAAGGAGAGTAATGGGTGAACCATCTTATGTATGGTTCTCTCGAGGGAAAAGCGTAATGTTTCCTCCAAATGTTCTGACTATATGTATGGTTCTGTTTAATTTTATCTTTACTTTGTTGAGTATATGTCACCCGATAACTTTACTATGAAGTCCTTTATGTACAGGAAAACAAGCTACTAATGGAGGATGAGGTGAGGAGACTTATTGTCACACCTAACCTCGTGAATTTTCATAGGAATCCATGAAGTTGTGGACTTGGCCAAGGCAGCGTCAGCATCACCTCCTTGCTATCTCTAGTCCCTCATTTGTGACGTTGTTTCCTAAAAGTCGAATATGCTCCTGTTCAGTAGTTGCTGTGAACTCTGATTGTATTCTTTCCAAATATCAATATAATCTATGATGTTGCCCTAGAAAAAGTTTCTTGTACTTAGCATTGACTATTGTATGAGTTAATCAATTATATTGATCATATTTTCAGAAGGTTATTTATGATTTTAACTATTATGTAAGCATTATAACTTTTGGACTTGTTCAAATGCATGTATGTATTCAGTAACAGAGTTTAACCATGACACATATATTTCGCGAATGTCAGCATTGCTTTTGGATTATTTGATTTATTCTGATTTTTATGAATATTTATGTACTTCTTGGGATTTTTACCCCCATGTCTCCCAAACGTAGCCCGAGATTTGTCACAAGTTGGGATTTCTATCCCTGGCGGGGGCGGGGATGGCATGCTGAGGTGAAAAAACCTCTTGGGGTGTGAAATCCCCATGGTTTTCCACCCCCGGAGCCGAAACAAAGCCTTATGTTGGCCAAGACCCACGTCACCGTCCCAAGCTCGATGGCCAACAGTTGAAAGATTATTTGAATGTTGAACCGACTTGCCGATGTTTCAAAATCTACCATTGTAAGTGAAGTCCCTTGGTTAGTTATTATCTTTTGGTCATGTTTTTCTTATATAGAAATATTTGCAGATTCTACTTTCACATTTTTATTATGGTCACTATCATTATGGTCACTTCAAATTGTTCGCAATTGACATTGAGGCTAGAAGTGTCATTATATTTGATCCAGAGCATATACCAACTTCCTTCCATTCCATGGTCTTAATTCAGCTATATACTATTCCGACAAATTGCACTATATTACCAATCGTCTACACCATGTCATGGAAAATCTCAAATCGAACTGAAACGATGATATCAATGTTTGGATTCGAGTATTACCACCAATGTGTTCCCAAAATAGAAGATTGGTATCTATCTATCTTAATACAACTTAATTCACATTAGTTGACCTACATACATGTGGCAATAACAATTTATATATTTTACTTATAGGTGTCTCATAGGCTATTTGGTTATGAAATTCATGCATTAGTGTGGTGATACAACTTACCACTAACTTACAAAGTGAATAGTGTCATTTGGTAACGTATTTTTTTCATAATTATGCTAAAAATAGTGTGTAAAATGAACCAAATGATAATAAGGGGTTATGTGGACTTTGAGCAAAGTAAAATGGACTTCTTCTTTTATTTTTTATTTATTAAAAAGGTGAGGATAAAATATAAAATTGATAACTTAAAGTAAGGGTAAAAAGCAATTGCACTTAATAGTAACTTATTATTACTACTCCTCTGTTTCAAATTATAAGACGTTTTTGACTTTTAGACTTAGCGTTTGACCATTCGTCTTATTTAAAAAATTTGTGCAAATATTGTTAATTTGATTATGATTTATTTTATCATTAAAGATATTTTGTAAATAACTTATTTATTTATATATTTGCACAAAATTTTTGAATAAGACGAACGGTCAAATATAATCTCTGAAAATCAAAAGTGTCTTATAATTTGAAACGGAGAGAGTATATCAGAAAAAACAGAAAATGAAAGAAAATGCTAGGAGCTTTTTTTTTTTTTTTTTTTGAAAACAAATGCTAGGAGCTGGATGCAAAGAGATGATGGTCAACGCCTGGACACGACCTCATCAGAGGGAGAAGAAAAAACGGCCGGGCTGGAACCGACAAGACGACGGGGGCAGGAGACGGCGATTGCTGCTGCCATCACTTGGCAATGGCGCCTCCCAGTCCCAGCCTCCCCCTCGCCCGCCGGTCATCCGATGCGCGACGCCGCGGTCGCATCCTCATTCTCCTAATCGTACTCGTTGCCGCTGCTGCCGCCGCCGCACTCGCTTACCTCTCCTTCCCCGCCGCGGCGCGGCCCTCCATGGTGCGGGCGCAGGCGGACTGCTGTAGGGGCGTCGAGGGGCTGGAGTTCTGGGGTCCGGCCGTCAGGTGGGGCTCCGACCACCGCCTGCCCTCCGCCGCCCCCTGCTGCGCCGCCTGCAAGGCCATGTGCCCGCACCCCGAGGACGGCTCCTGCCGCTGCGACTCGTGGGTCTTCTGCGGTGACGAGCACAGATGCAAGGACAGGCTCGGGGAGGTCCGTCCGGCTTATTTTTCTCCCGCTTGTCATCTTTACTGCGACTGATTTCTTCTTCTTCTTTTTTTGCCCTAGATTTTTCATTCTGATCTCAGTTTTTGTTTTTGGTGCAAAATGCTTTTTTTCAAGGTCAATAATGATCTGCTACCAGAAGATACAAGTCGATTTTAGGCTAGTTCCCCTTCCTAATAAGAAAATAAGATTCTGCAAAGTTCTACTCAGACTTTCACACCTTGGAACCGCTGATATTGTTCTTGTTACTGTTACTGCTTTTCGTATTATTTTGACAACAAGCAGCATGTAATTTCTTCTTCCATCAGTTTAACTTGTCTACTGCACTTGCATTACAGTGCTGGCTGAAGAAACAAAAGGATGTGATGGCTCCTGCTGTTATTGCCAGGGGAGATGATGTCATGTGGACTTCTGGTCTAGTCTTTGGAAAAGGAGAGGTTGGGTTCATGCAGTCTTTATTTCAGCTAACTATTTTGCAGATTCCATTGTTTAAGAGAATTTTCTTTGAAAGCTCATATTAGATCATGGTTAATTTCTTAGTTGTAGTTTATTTCATTTAAAAATTCGTTGGCCTGGCCTATGGTTTGGTGCAGTGAGTATATAAAGATTTGTGTAATATGGCTTCGATTTCATTTGCCTGTTGGTAATTGGTATGTGCTTGGAGAGGAAAAATAAAAGAGCATTTCTTTATTTAGGAGGTATAAAGATGTTTGCTGGTATGATTCTTCTGATCAATACAAGGATTCATTTTTTATGCAGGGAGTTGTTGGGCTTGAAACAAATCTAGGGACCCTTCATATTCAAGTAAGCCTCCTTTGCCTCTACAGCAGGACAAGAATAGTTTGATAACGCCCAGGTGTTGCGGGATCATTTTTTAGGTTATTAGGTGTAGGAACCTAGTAAAGCAGGAAAATTGGTGTTTTGCTGCCTGACTGGCCTGTGGCTGGTCTGGATTTTAGGTGCTATATCAGTAGATCAATGATTTGGTGAATTTTGGTACATGTTTATAATTTATTGCTCTATTTTGCTTCTTCTTTTTCTTTTTTTTTTTGGGAGGGGGGGGGGATTGTACCAAGCCGATGGCAATAACTATTATTGATTTTTTTGTAGTTATTACTAGGCTGCTTAGTAGAGTAGTTTAGATTTGAATTTCCTGACATGCTGTCCTGCTCCCTGTGATAGAGCTACACAGGGGGCTCCATTATTCCCCTTGGATTTGAACTGTTGTGATCCATCTGTCAGGTCAAACTTTTTTCTCTCTCTTTATAGTGTTTGTTTTTAACAGAAATACAAGTTGAATGGTTGGCTGACTGGAAACATTATTATAAAAGCAGAGCTGAATTGTTGTTTCCGTTTCTTTCTCTAATAATATACTTGTTATGCATTCAGTTGCTGCCTGGCTGTGCGCCCCGTTCTGTGGACTACTTCATTGAGCTTTTGGGCTTGCGTAACTGCGCTGGATGCAGATTTTATCGCGCGGAAGGACGTGGAAACTTGTGGGATGCAAAAGGGGACCACGAAAAGAATGTATGGTTTCTATCTATGACACTCCTTGTGGTAACAATTTGTTTCCAGATGTTTGAAGATGTTTTCTGTACCATCAGGCTGCATTCGGTCCTCCTTATGCCTTGCTTCAAGGCACGCTGGAAGTCGATGGTGTGCCCTTTAAGGAGATAGGTAGAGAAGCATGCCCGGCGGTGAAAAGAGGGTCCGTCGCATGGGTTGGGTCGGGGCCGGAGTTCTTGATCAGCTTAGCAGACCACAGGGAGTGGAAAGACGCGTACACTGTGTTTGGGTACGTGCTGCCTGAGGACATGGCAATCGCGGAGGCGATGGCAGTGCTGCCGACGAGCACAGACGTGTGGAGCAACGTAACGGTGAAGGTGCTGAGGGATCCTGTATTCTTCAAGGTGAAGAGAAGGGCTGTCGCGAGCGCTGTCTAATCTCTGGACTGGTAGACTCAGAGAGAGGAGATGGATAGTTGTTGTAGCTTATATATTGTAGCGCGAAAAGGAAACGATTATTATTGTACTGTGAAAACAAAGAGAAAGAGACCATGAATCTTGGTTTTTGAACAGGAGAGAATGCAGATGCTGCTGTTGATTACCTCTAGTGAAAGGAAAGAAAAAGAAAGGGGTTGGCTTGAATGAAAGTTAATAAAGATTCTATCTAAGTGTATCCTTGGCGGTAGCGGCGGAAGAGGTCGTCCGTCTTGGCGGTGCGGAAGGCGTAGCAGCCCATGGCGTAGACGGCGAGGAGCAGCGCGGTGGTGACCGCGACGATGATGTCGGCGCGACGCCACTGGGTGCGGAGGTTCCGAAGCAGGGCGGCCTTGCAGGAGGCGCAGGAGTAGCAGAACTTGTCCTGCTCGTTGCTCCAGGCGGCGCAGTCAGGGTCGGCGGCGGTGTCGATGGGGCTGATCCAGTAGGTCGGGGTGACGAAGGTGTAGCCGCATCTCGTCGGAGGCTTGCAGCAGCCGGACTGCAGCGGGGTGAGCCAGCCGGCGGCGAAGAATTCCTGCGCGGTGGTCACCGTCTGGTTGAGGTCAGCGCAGGTGGGCGTCGCGGCGAGGCACGCCTTGATCCGCTCCCATCGCCCTCCTCCTTCCAGCCGGCCGCGCAGCCAGCCGCCGCCGCCGCCGCTGCTGGAGAGGTCGTACTCAAGGAATGCCCGACCTGGTGGCACGTGTCCCGGTGGACCACCGCTGGTGACGACGAAGATGAAGGCGGCGAGGCAGGCGAGGATGATGATGAGGGCCAGCATGGAGACGAGGTAGGCGAGGAGGAGCCACGGCAGGCGCCAGAAGGCTGCCACGAAGCCGGCAAGTCCCACGATGAGGACGGCAACGCCGAGGCCGATGAGTGGCCACTGCAGGATTGGGACGCAGGCGTTGTGGGCCCAGATGCCGGCGGCGATCACCGGGATGGACAGCAGCGCTGCCAACAAGTTGATGCCCGCAACGCGCACGTCCTTCATTCTGTCTCTCTGCCTCCGTCATTCCCTCTCTCTTGTGCCTTTTATTTTCGATTCAAATTAGCTTTTTTTTATTAAAAAAATACGATTCAAATTAGCTGGTTTAAGGCAGCTGTTAAAGTTATTCGATTCGTTGCTTCCTCGGCAATTCATTTTCATTCCACCAACCAATCAAAAAAAAACTCGGCCCATTACAGATTGGTGGAGAAAGAAAGGCCCAATGTGTAAATAAAAAGGAAGAAGAATCATCCGGATGGCCTTATCAGTTGGCGGGTGACGTGTGAGACGGGGATTGGAGGAGCCAAATCCCCTGCCAAGTACGTGGTCAAAACAAGAGGAAGCAAAAACAAGACAGTTGCATTTGTTTTCTTCTTGCCCGACTCATCTTGATCAAGGCCACCACTTGTAAAATAATAATCAACCCCGCCTCGTCTGCCGTTAGTTAGAATAAAAAAAATATCTGTTTGTGCTTCTTCTTTCTTGGGTCCAGGCAAGAGTTCCATCACCATGGAGCTAGGGGCACACAGCCGCAGCTTCGCCACCACCACCTACACCCACTGTTCCATCGGCTTCACCCCTCGGCTTCGCAGCAGCAGCTGGATCCGTGCGGCGGCTGAGGGCGGCCGCGACCCACGCCGGAGCCTCGCCGCCGATGGCCCCAGGGTCGTCGAGGTGGCCGCAGCCCCCGTGGGCACCACCACCACCACCACCCATGGATCCTTTGGTGGAGCCAGGGACGCCGAGCTGGCCATGTGGGACAAGCTCGGAGCGGTGGTCAGGCTCAGCTACGGCATTGGTAAATTCATTTTAATTTCTGATGAATTCACTGCATGCTCTATACCTATATATACTTAATTGAACCTGAACAGGGATCTACGCCGCCATGGCCCTCGCCGGGAGATTCATATGCCAGATGGCCGGAATAGATTGCACGGGGGCTTCCATCCATCCCTCACGGCACTCGTTCAGGGACTTGGATATGCAGCTCCACCAATCATGGTTTTGTTGTTCATCCTCGACGTATGTCCTTGTCCTCCTCTTCATCATTCTCTCTCTAGATCACCATACTAATTAATTAAGAAAGATGCAGGATGAAGTCGTCAAATATTCACCTCACGCGCGTGCCATCAGAGATGTCGAAGATGAGGAGCTTCGCAGCTTCTTCTACGGCATGTCACCGTGGCAGTTCATTCTCATCGTCACTGCTAGCTGTGTTGGCGAGGAGCTCTTCTATCGTGCCGCTGTTCAGGTATGTTTTTAACTCATATTTATTGGGAAAATCAATACATATATCTTTTTTGTAATAAAAAAACAACTCAACTCAACTCAACTTGTAGGGAGCATTGGCTGACATTTTCATGAGAGGCACAGAGCTCATGAAAGATGCCCGTGGAATTGCATCTCTGGTATGAATTTTTTCTTCACAAAAAGCTATAGGCTCCTGAATGAAATGGAACGCTTACTATTTATTATTCCAAACTATATATACGCAGAGTGGCATGGTGCCTCCTTTTGTTCCATTTGCTCAAACGTTCGCAGCAGCCATCACCGCAGCACTCACAGGTTCCCTCTACTATATCGCCACTGCTCCCAAAGGTGAAACATATTTCCAATAATTTCTTTTTAATTTCAGAATAGAGAATGCTAGTCCTGATATGTTGTTGTTCATCATTTTCAGACCCGACGTATGTGGTGACACCAGCCATGCGTTCGCGCACGGGACGGGAGAATCTCAAGAAACTATTTGCAGGTCGGTCTTCTATTCTTTTGCTGGCATACGCTGCGCGCGCCTGGTTCACAAAACCGGTGAAAACCGGCCAGTTATCCCGGACCGGAAACCGGTCCCGGCCGGCCGGCCGGTTTGACCGGTTAGCCGAGAAAAACCATAGCTATTTACTGTAGCTATTTGGTTAACCGGCGGTTTTCCCGATTAACCGACCGGTATTCTCGGTTCAAAACCGGATCGGTCAATCCGATTTTGTTAACCGTGCGCGTGCGGGAGAATCAATCTTAGGTAACTAACTTTGATTTCCATGCATTTGCTGCAGCATGGTACGAGAGGAGGCAAATGAGGAAGATATACTCCCCTCTTTTAGAAGGAATCTTGGCTTTGTACCTCGGCCTCGAGTGGATCCAGGTAATAACTTTTTAATTTTTTTAAATCAGACGAATGGTCAAATATCATGTTCGAAAAGTCAACAAGTACTTATATATTTTATGACGTCCATAAGATTTTCAGAATGAATTTGATCTCATGAATGTAGTGTCTGCATGCAGACCGACAACATCATGGCGCCTATGATCACCCACGGCATTTACTCTGCTGTTGTGCTTGGTCATGGGCTGTGGAAAATCCACGACCACAGGAGAAGGTTGAGGCAGCGGATTAAGCAGGTTAGAGGCCAAGGGAGCTCATGGGACACGCCCTCCTAACAATATCTCTGCTTTTAATTAATTTGGATGGCGAGCAAGGCGCCTGGCAAGTTTTGACGATATCATAATCTAGTTAGCTAGGTCATCAAGTGATATATGTATAGGTTTGAGATTGAAAGATTCATGTCATGTAATGTAGATACATGCAGTCTGTACATACATATATGAAAGGAAGAGACATTATATTAGTAGCCAAGATTAATTAAGATGCAAACCTGGTCACAAGTATCTTTCTTTTTTTCTATCTATTTCCATTTTTATATATGGAGGACACATTGTAAGGAAGTCAAAAGAAGATGGCTTCCATGGCACATTAGTTTTCCATTAATGTGGCTGAATGGGTCACTCCAAAGCCAGAACAGTACCGAGGCTTGCCAACCTCATATATTCTTGGTCAGAATCAATAACCAGGTTGAAGGTGCACAGATATGCAACTTTTTTTATTTTGAAAAAAAAACGAAATAAGAAACCTGCTATGCCTGCGGAAGAAAACAGAGGATCTGTTAACGTGCCACAGCCAGCATCGTAGCCATAGCCAGAAGGATGCCAAGCCCGAATCAATTATGACACCTCGGGTCGGATCGCCGACCACGTTGCATGCCGCCGCTCTCTCTCTCTCTCTCTGCAACAAACAACAACCACCTACAAATACTCTTGGCATCATATAAGCATGGTGCCTGGAAGTAGTCTGGTGATCGTCTCTGAGCAAAACCAACCTTCAGTTTGATCAGTCTTTCCATACCATCAAGATGGCTGTAAGTGTGGCATATATAGATTCCTGCACTCAGTTGCGTTCTAACAATGTGGATTGTCCACCCCTTAGGATGAAGAAATCACACAACCTGCATGCAGATTTCGGAGCAGGGCCAGACTCAAGCTCAGGAGGAGGATCGTCTGTCGGCTGCGAGGAGGACCATGGATGGATCGGTGGATTGGCACGGCAACCGGTGCCTCAAGGGAAAATCCGGTGGATGGCTTGCCGGCTTCCTCATCCTGCGTGAGTTTCACACAATTACTCACATGCATGCTTTTATGGTATTCATTCACGCTATATTAATTCCTTACATCAAGGGAGGGAGGGTGGGTGGATTCTTTGCTTTCTTTTTTTCCCCTTCTAAAGAATCGGATTTTTACCTTTGTGCCTGTTGTGGAAGCAGTAAACCAGGCGCTTGTGACGTTGGCAGCAAACGGCGTAGGCACGAACCTGGTTAGGTTCATGGCGGCGGTGATGAGGCTGGACAACGCTCAAGCTGCCAACCATGCCAACAACTGGGCTGGAACCAACTACGTCTTCTCCATCATCGGGGCACTTGTGAGCGACTCCTGCTGGGGCAGATACAAGGCCTGCGTCATCTTTCAACTTATCTTCCTTGCAGTAAGCTCTCGGCTCAGCCTATCTAATCTAATGGTACTGTACTAGAGAGTTGCGGTGATGAATTATTTGACAGGGACTGGTGGAGCTGTCAATATCATCCTACTTGTTCCTTCATAAATACTGCCACTTTGGAGAAGAGAGACAAGCAAACTGCAGGCCACCCACGACAACAGAGGCACTTGTATTTTACATGGCAATATACCAGATTGCACTAGGAAACGGGGCCTACCAACCTGCAGTCACAACATTGGGTGCTGATCAGTTTGACCAAGCTGATATCAAGGAAAGAAAATCAAAGACTGCCTTCTTTGGTTACTTTTTCGTTGCGAATAACCTGGGCAGCATGGTATCTGTTACAGCCCTGACATACATAGAGGACAAGGGCAGATGGGTCTTGGCATTTTGGATTTCAACAGCAGCAGCATTCATTGGCTTACTTCTATTTGTCATTGGAACCTTAAGGTATAGGCATTTCATGCCCAATGGAAATGCTATCCTGGGTGTTTGCCAGGTCATTGTTGCTTCAGTAAAGAACAGGCACGTGAAGACTCCACAGCGACCAGAAGATCTCTACGAGGTTGATGATAACCACGGCAAGAACGGGGGCAGAAAGATGACACACACTCCAGAGTACAGGTATATGCGTGAACCTGCTATACTTGTAGAATATCCGGTTAGCGTGCTGACAAAATATAAATCCTAGAGCTTTTCTAGCTCGGATACTAATTCCATGTGCTATAAAAAGATTACAAGGGGAAAAAAATACTCTGATATTTGACTTACCACCAGAACCTCTTGTGTAGATCGAGATAGACTTTCTGATTGTGCAAGTATTATGGAGGCATGCATCATAGACATCACCTCCTACTGTTTGTTTTCCATTCTTCAGGTGCTTGGACAAAGCAGCGGTGGTTAAAGATCCATGTGACCTTTCACCAGGCGAGCAGCATTCACCAAAGCCATGGAGCCTCTGCACAGTTACCCAAGTGGAAGATGTGAAATGCATTCTACGTCTGGTTCCGATATGGCTCTGCAGTATCATTTACTCCATCACATACTCACAGATGTCATCGATATTCATTGAACAAGCAGCAGCCATGAACGGTTCTCTTTCAAAGTTCAAGATTAATCCTGCCGGCATATCTGTATTTGAAATAGTCGGCGTAACAACCTTTGTGTTCCTCTACGAATTCGGCATTGCAAAGCTCTGCTCAAAGATATCACGAGAGCCTACGGAGCTCCAGAGGATGGGTATTGGCCTTGTGATATCAACAGTAGCGATGATCACGTCTGGGCTGGTGGAGCAGCAGAGGTTGAAGTATGCGACAAGAGGAGCTGAAATGTCAAGCTCTCTAAGCATCCTTTGGCAAATCCCGCAGTATGTGTTGATCGGGGCGTCTGAAGTGTTCATGTATGTGACGATGACAGAATTCTTCAACCATGAGCTTCCAGATGGCCTAAGAAGCCTGGGAAGTGCGCTATCTGTGGCCTCCATGTCAGCTGGGAACTACGCAAGTAGCCTGCTAGTCACTTTGGTGATGGCTATCACCTGCAAAGGCAACCAAGCTGGGTGGATACCTGAAGATCTCAACAAAGGTCACGTAGACCGCTTCTTCTTTGTGATAGCAGCGCTCAACGCCATGGATTTATTGGTGTTTGTAGTGTTAGCCAAGAGGTATAGACGTGCCCCATCGATCAAAACTGGGGCATGAAAACGGTGTCGAGCTGACCCGCCTTGCAGTACCCTAAGCTACTCATAGATTATAACCAAAATGAGTAGGAATGTGAATGTCCAGGTGCAGTAACTTTAATGCATCCTCCCGGTCAAAAATAAAGAAAAAAAACGGGCTAGTAATATTTGTGGATGGATAAACAAAACATGTGATTTGAGAAGATGAATTTGTAGATTTGAAAAAACTAATGAAGGGAGGACTGCTGCTGATGAGCAGACATAATGTAGGTGCCTTCTAGTTTTCTATCAATAACTGATCGACGAATAGTAAGACATAGTAATTCTTGAGGTCGGTTGAGACACGAATGGAGAGAGGGGAAATAGGCTTTGAGCCCCAACTCTTGGTTCGGATTGGTTGGCAGTTGAGTGGATCTGGTGGTAAGCAAGAAACAGCATCCGTGTTGGTCAGCGACGGGAATGCAGCAGGGAACGGGGAGGGAGAAGACTTGCAAGAATTGAATGCACATATCAACTCCTCCTGTAACCGTTTCTCATTCCGGATGAGAAGACACCGTGCTACCTGGGGATGGAGCTGGAGAAGATCAAGATCAATCGGTTCACGGATGGTGAGATGTACGTGCAGCTGCAGGAAAGTATTGCGACAACGTGTTCCTGGTTTAGCCAACCTGCCCAACGCTATCTGTGACAACAGGCCACAACCAGGCACCTCATCGGGGATGTCAGAGGAAAGGTTACGCCATGGCCTCTTCCAGGAGGTGATCGTCACCAACACCGGTCCCGAGCACCAGAGCCTCGCCAAGTTCACCGTCCTCTCTGTCGCTAATCTCCTTAGCGAGACCATCTGGCGATTGTCTTCTCCCAGCGACATAAAGATCCATCTGATTGTATTCTTGATGTTCCATTTCAGCTATGGAGCTCCGCTACAAGATGCTTGCGCACAACTTTTGCTTACTCTGAGTTGATGGATTGGCAACTGCCATGCCCTTTATACAACAGCTACGTCCCCAGTCCCATCCTACTAACAACAACAGAGAATTCCTCAATACAACATGCGGAAACCACTAGATAACAAATTCCTCCTGAATAGGCATACAACCATACTGCTCAAGCATTAGTTTTATCTCTGGGTATCGAATCGCATGAGCCATGCTCCCACACCTCACCCACTGGTTCAACAACTTTTATGGTGCCAGTTCCTGTCCGTGACTTGCCTCTTGAACCTTGCACCTTTTTCATCTTTGCACTAAGTGAGCCGCTAGCTGCAAAGATAGGATAAAAAGAAGGGATATAAAACTTAACTAACTCATGTGCCCCCAATAGGCAGCGGCATTTTTCATGAAAAAATGTCAAGCAAAATTCATATAATCCAGTACTTTGCCAAAACTGAAACAGAGGAAAACACTTTTGTACCTTGCCACTCGTAAACAACTTTTGACTCTCCCTTAACCACCTTTGGATATTGATCTATCCGAGAGTCTTCCAGTATCAGTTCTTCAACCTATGCCACAACAGAAACCAGAAAAAGGAATGTGACATTTTCTTTTCTATTATAGACAGCTGTGGGAAAATATTAGAGGCTAATGAATGTATCTTTCCGACACCAACAGGTATCAAATAAGAAATATTATCAACTATTTTCCCAATAACAAAGCTGCACAAACAGAACATTGACAAAGAAAATAAAGTGTTGAATAACTTGCAGTTCAGAGCAGTGATCGGTCTTTTGCTACAAGTACCTAAGGATGCCTAGGAATAATACAAAATATCTCCGCACATGAAACATCAAATTCTATAGAAGTCGTGAGCAATTAAATCGACAGCATGATATGTTTTCTGTTTTTAAAAATTACTGCAAGTAGTCCAGTCATTGCTTGGTTGGCAGGAAAGCACAAGCATGTACTTAGAATTGGTTCATATGCACACGTACATGCACCTTCAACAACTAGCTTTTGCAAAAGCGTAATGGATATGGAAATTCCATGAATTTGTTTAGTGAGTCTAAGCAACACTAGACAAGGTAACTGAACATGTACATAAAAATGCGGTGCAGTCCACTGCACAATAAGTACCTTCTTCCACAGGAGAGTATTCTTTCGCTCTTGGGGAACCAGTAGATGATCCCTCAGCCAAGATGCAACTACCCAAGGATCACACTCGGAGTTGCCCATCTTGCAATTTGTGGCATTATCTTCAAGGATTTCACACACCTACTGAATGACAACAGATAAAGGCACAAATACCAGAAGACAAAAACAAATCAAGAAAATCAAGAACATATGTGTTGTGGCGTGATGGGATTTAGGCCTTATGTTGTGCCTAGAGCTTAAGAGATTGGAACAACAGATAGAGATAGATAGTTTGGCATAAATCTTGCCTGCTTTATTTGATGCCTTTCCGTGCTTATATAGCCAGGTGAATTACAAACTGAACCGACCCTCCTAACCGACCAGGAATACTAGTCCTTCCATAATTCAACTAAATTTCTACTTGGCAAGCAATCTATTAACCGGACCTAACCTAATTAGCCTCCCACTCGTTTGCTATGGCGGATGTATTGATGGCCCCACATGACATCCCCCACAAACCCGCATCCCCCCCCCACCACCACCCCCCCGACCAACAGGTTGTCCTCAAGTTAAAAATGAGGAACTCGCCACAGGAAGTCCTCAAGATCTTCCCATGCTGTAGCAGATCCCGGCTGATTCTCCCAATGCACAAGCGCTAGCCGAATCTCACAAGCCAAGCGAGTCTTCGTAACCTTAGCCAGACTGAAAATGACAGCTCCATTATGGATTAGCGGCAAAGCTGGAAGCTCAGCAGGAGGTGTGCCAACAAATTTCTTCAACAGTCCCACATGAAAAACATCGTGGAGACGGTACCCTGAGGAAGACAAAACCGGTAAGCGACCTCATTGATCTTGTCAGTGATCTGATAGGGTCTAAAGAAACAAGAACTCAACTTTCCCTTCCACTGATGATCGATGCCGGAGGCGAAGCCACACCCAATCTCCAACATGTTACGGTGACTCTTATCATAGTGCTTCTTCACCAGTTGTTGAGCCTCAACCAAAAACTCATTGCGTTCTTTCGTAGTGCGCCCAACCGCAGCCACCCGTGATTCAGAAGCATATGAACGCAAACACGGGGGATCCCGACCGTAAACCACCTGGAATGGAGTCTCCTTCAGAGTTGTATGGTATGACGTGTTGTAAGTATACTCTGCCCGAGCCAACCAGCGGACCCAATTGCGTGGTCTGTCCCCAACCAAGCCCCTTAGGTACATTACAATCACTCTGGATGTCGGACTGTGGATGGAATGCCTAACTCATGTGAAGCTCAGTACTGGATGCTATAAACAAAGAACGCCAAAACACCAAAGTAAAAACTGGATCGTCCAACACCAAGGAAGTCAGAAGACCATGCAAGCAGACAATCTCAAAGAAGAATGCTACAACCACTGACTCCGCCGTGTACGGAAGAGCCAATGCTAAGTAGTGGGCATACTTGGAGAAACAGTTGAAAGCCGTGAGGATAACTGACTTGCCTCCAACCTTGGGTAGACCTCAATGAAATCGAGCGCCATGTCCGACCATCGCACTTGGCACCGGCTGCAGCAACAACAAAACCACCAGGATGTAGGTGCTCCGTCTTGAACCGCTAGCAAGTAGCGCAGGCACACACATACTCCTGCACAATGGTGCACGCATTGGGCGTGTGAAAATGCTGGCGAAACCGATGCAGTCTTTTGGACACCCTCATGTCCCCCATCATGAACAAGTTGTAGTAGAGCCGACAATAGTGGTGAAGATGGCATGGCAGAATGTAAATCTTACTGCCAAACAGAACCAAACCATTGCGCAACACCCACGGTTCCTTCAATTGGTCCCTCGCAATATGCTCTGCCAAAGCAACCAGAGCTAGGTCATTTTGATGTGCTGTGCGAACCTGGCCAGCAACTGCCCGGCCTCTTCACCCCGGTGCAAAAGCACATCATACATCAGATTCTGTTTACCCAGCTTATACTCCACTATAAAGTCAAAACCCAACAATTTCCTTACCCACTGCTGTGGAATGGTCACCAACCATTGATCCAACAGGAAATTTCAGGCTATAATGATATGTTTTAACAACAAATTTACGCCCCAGAGATAAGGCCTCCAATGCTGGACCACCTGCACCAATCAAATCAGTTCTCATTCATATGCAGCCAGGCCCTGATGTCATGGTGGAACAGGCTGACTAAAGAACGTGATCGGTCCCCCGCATTGATGCAAAGCAACACCAATACCTGTGCCGAACGCGTCATATTCAACCATGAACGATGCATTGAAGTCTGGCAGCACCAATGTCTGCTGCCTCTGATTGAATAGAAGAAACCGTCTTTCTTGAGTAGCTTTGTGAGCGGGGCTGTTATTTTGCCATAATCCTGGATGAAGCGCTGGTAGTAACCGGCCAAACCGAGAAACCCAGGCAACGCCCGAACAGAACAGGGACATGGCCAGTCTGCAACGGCCTGTACCTTGGTACTGTCCATGGCAACCCCAACAGCTGAAACCACATGGCCCAAGTAGGCCACCGCTCCCCAAATGCACACTTGGTCTTAACAAAAAGCTGGTGCTCACGTAATACCTGGAACATGACCTGTAGATGATGGAGATGAGTTGGCTATAGATCAGGATGTCGTCAAAAAACACCAATACAAATTGCCGGAGGAACGGATGCAACACGTCATTCATGATGGACTGAATCGTTGTTGGTGTGTTTGTTCGGCCGAAAGGCATGACCAAAAACTCGTAGAGGTCCTTATGAGTTCGGAACGCGGTCTTGGCAATATCTTCGAGTGGCCATTAGAACTTGATGGTAGCCGAGCGGAGGTCCAATTTGGTGAAGAAAATGACACCACGGAGTTCATCCAAACGTTCCTCCACAACGGGAATTGGAAATTTATCCTTCACCATGATCGCATTGAGCGCGCGATAATTAATATAGAAGCACCATGATCCATCTGACTTCTTTACTAAGAGGATAGGTGATGAGTAGGCCAACGAGCTGCGTCGGATGAGGCCTTGAGCTTCCATTGTGTTACATTGCTTTTTCCGGTTCATCATCCTTCCGGTTGTCGCAGGTACGGATAGGGGTGTACATTGACTAATGGCATGCCCGACAACATATGAATTCGGTGGGCGTGGAATTGCGGTGGGGGTAGGCTTTGAGGTTCAGGAAAGATATGATGGAACTCTTCCAATAGCAATTGTACCAGATCGGCACTAGAACAAGCTTGCAATCGCTTGCTCTAGTCTACCTATGCCTTGCCACACGACATGCCGATCCTTGTGCACAATGCCATTGTTAGGCGACCGAAAGGTGGTGAGGAGCCCGATTGTGATCACGATACCTGTGGTGACGCCAACCAATTGTCGTTACGACTGTGGAAATCTCATCATACCGATTGTCACGGAAGCCGTCAAACTCGTGCCAAGCATTGACGTTCGTTAGACCGCGGTTAGCATTGCTATGTTTCCAATCACTAGATCACCTGTTGTTGAGCACGCTGGTGGTTGTCTAGTGCGTCAGCTTCGTCTCCAAGATGGTCGGAGATTCCAATCTCGTGTTGATGGAGTAGAGGGATGCTTGAAGCTTGGCAGCGACATCCTGGGCGTTGTTGTCCTCCAAAATCCTAACCGACCAGGACTACTAGTCCTTCTATAATTCAACTAAATTACTTGGCAAGCAATCTATTAACTGGACCTTACGTAATCAGCTTGCCATTTGTTTGCTACGGTGGCTGTATTGATGGCCCCACATGACAATATGACATCACGAGAATGGATGGATAGCTGTAGAAAAATCTCCACCTTTCTTTAACTCCCTCACACTTGAAAAGACAAGGAACCGTCAAGGTTGTGGAAATGTCTCAATAACCGAACCAAAAAAAAAAAAACAAGAAATCTTACTGCTATCGCTCCAAAGAAATGCTCCAAACAACACTAGTTGGTTTAACTCAACAATCCCACTAGCCCATTAAGCATGTGACATATTTTATGTACCAGTGAACTGATTCAACTCGTACATGCAGAAATTACCCAATGAATGAAGAAACACTTACAAAAAAAGGAGGGGAAGACAGAGTGTTCATACCTGCTCATATATTTGCTCGGCCCTATTTGATAATGTCCGCTTATGGTCAATGCTCCACAGCATCCAGAGCAGTGCTGCAAACTTGGGTTATGTCATCACCTGAGCTGCCTTTTAACAAGCTGCATGGCTAAAGATAGAACATACCAGGATACAAAAGGTCGTCACAGATATGATATTTCTAACAATCCATTGGCGCATGCGACAAGCCATGGTCACGTGAAACTGTGCGACTAGCTCAGGACATTTGAATGCTTCGACTCTAGATGAGAAAATTTAGGGGGTTAACAACTGTCATTAATTAACATGTAGTAATATTGCTTGTTGGGAGGGGGTAAAACGTTGTGAGATAGCATACTTGTCAAAAACCAATGATGTATCAAGTAAGCCCTGAAGACTTTCCAGTACCCTAGCTTTCACAAGCTTGATTCCATCCTCAGTTAGGCCAGCGGAATTTTTCGATAAGAGATGATCAACCATATTTGAGATGTCATGCATCTGAAACTGAAATCGAGGCAGAAGAATTAGGAGTAAATAGAAGGTAGGTATTTGGATGAGGGAATCGCGACTCTGTACCATGGTTTTGGCAGGTTTGCCACACAAGGCACGGGCTTGCTGAACGCAGATCCTCCGCTGTAGTAACTCAGACTTGATTTGGAGAGAAGATAATCGACACGGTAGAGCATCAGTGCAGGATCTCCTTCCAAAAAAAAAAAAGGTGCAGGTGCAGGAGTTGAAGCAGGAAAGGACAGTACAATCTTGATAGCTGTTTGGCTGAGCAGCCCATCCTCTACGCATGTCCTCCCGTATCTCTTGAATCCCTGGATGCATTCAAGCTCACCGTCCACACATCGCCCATTCTGGGGGCAAGGTTCACACGAATCTGCGCATGGAAATCGGGCCCCGTTAGCTACTTATTGTACCGAGGACTAGTATAGCCAGCATGCTTTCTTCGGAATGGCCTCACCGTAGCCATCAAAATAGTCGCTGGCGTGGATCGATTGGAGGGAGTCGCAGAAGGGCTGAGGGCGGCGGTTGAGGAGGCTGCAGACCGTGGCGGCTGCAGCGGCGATGGTGAGGACGGCAAGAAGCCGGAGCAGGTCTTCCCTTGCGGGGAAGAGGCCGGGAGGAGGCTCGCCGGCGATCGTCCTCCTCCGCTTGCTGGTCGGGCGCGGCGGCGGCATGGATAGAATGGAGAGCTGAGAGTTTTTTTTTTTCTTTTTTGAGGAGAATGGAGAGCTTTTTTTTTTTGAGCTGGGCCTGGTAACTTTTCTTCTCCTTTTCTTTCTCTAGGCTGGCGGTTACATGGCTGGTACTTTTTTTGGCCCATGTACCGATTTGATGGTCCACGAAGACCGAAGACTCTAATCCTTTTTATTTTATATTATTTTTAAAAAGGAGTTGCTGAAAATAATAAAAAGAAGAATTCTCTAATTCACAAAAAAAGAGAGAAAGGATTACATTTCAGAACATTAAAGAATTGAGTTACTCACAACAATCGAGTGTCGAAGAAGTCACGTCACGCAATCTAAGCCTCGGCGGCTAGGGTTTCGGGGCGATCACGTGTTTCCGCTAGTCTCTCGCTCGTCTCCGATTTGGGGCCGCCGGCCACCGATCGTCTCCGTTCCGGATCTTATCAGGTCTCCTAACGGAAGCATAATTTCCAGCCCAATCGTCATCGGCATCCGGACGTCTCCGATTGTGATTCGTATGGTCGGGGTGATAAAGGGGAGACACCGGGCCCTCTACCCACCCGAGGCCTTACGCACGATCCAGGCGACAAAACGACGGAAGGAAGCCACCCAATCTCGCCGACTACCGCGACGGTGATTGCAAATTCGCACCCTGCGAAGTGACACGTCAAATCATGGAGAACGCGATCGGAAAGCGGAATCCGATTCAAGATAGGAAAGACTTGGCGGGGACAGAGGGAGATCGAGAAGATCTAGATACAACACAATCATCGGCCGGTGAGCGATCGGTGAATAGCAAAGCTCTTGCTGTTGGCCGATCAGGGGCCCGGTGCTCGAAACTCACGGGAAGAGGATGAACCAATATACTCGGATGAGCAGGAAGATGAGGAGGTTGGGGAGGATGATGGTCTTGAATTCTCGTTTGAGGAGGAAACCACAGAGCAAGAGAAGCACTCGGTGTGCCCTAGCCCGTTATTACTCCGTACAACACTTTAGTGTGCAAGGTCTCTTCAATGAGATAGGTAGGGCATGGCTACCAAGGAAGAAGGTAGTGCATAAAGAGCCGTATGATAAAGTGCTCAATCCGGAATTTTATGGTGAGGGAGATTACAATTTTGTGCTCGAATGGGGGTCCATGGAAGCATAAAGGTGATGCCCTAATAATCGTGCCGTATGATGGTACCACACGCCCATCGGAGGTGGCATTGGACTCAATTCCAATATGGGTGCAAATTTTTGATCTGCCGGGAAGACTTGCTAATACAGTACGCTGGTATGGCATTAGGGGACAGAGTGGGCCATGCGATCGAGGTTTTCAAGGAAGGAGGGATGGTAACGCTAGGAAAATATTTGACGGTGCGTGTAGATGTCCCGTGCAAAAGCCACTCAAGCCCTGGGTGGAAGCTAAGGTTAATGGAGTAATGCGGATGTTTGTCGTTAAATATGAGCGTGTGCCGCACTTCGCTTTAAGTGTGGGCGTATGGGTCATGCACAGCGTGAGTGCAAGTACAAAGAACATGGATTTGTTGGGTTCGGACATGGTGAGGAACTCGAGGATCTCCATATAAAAAATCGGAGAACCGTAGCGAGACAATGGAGGCGGTTGATAAACCAGCCTGCAGCGAGGAGCTTGGTGTTTGCTAATCCTCTGCAGCAAATGCACGCACAACCTTCAACTCATCCAATGAGGTATACACACAGTGGAATAGGCTCCTAGAATTATCGAGACACCCGGGATGACGAGGTGAATGATCCAATGCCATCGGAGATTACCGATGAGGCGTTGGCAAAGCAGTGGGAAAGATGAATGTGTCCTCCCCATCCCCTTCCGGGCTGCCGGACGATCAATGAGCCATCCGTCCGGGTCGGGGGTGGCCAACGTACTAGTGAGCCTAAATCCAGCAATCACGCAGTCTTGAATTCAATTAATACACCGTCATTGTCACATTCCTCGGACTTGGATAGGAACTGGAAGCATGCCAAACACGGATCGGGGAGAGCGACAGGTGGCGCCGAGTGAACCGAACCAATCTATTGTGCCAGTAAAGAAATCTTATGCAACAATCCAAGAGACTTTAGCTGACATCAAGAGAGACATAGGTCATGGGCAAAGCGATGTGCATATGGTACCGGTCTCGCCGCTAGGGAAAATAAATGTGGAGAACAGCAAAACATGCAATGATCTCGGGATGCGATGTCACCGGTGAGGCAGCTTGAGAAGGTGTCAAAGAGAGGGCGTGTTACACTTGCCGACCCGGCTACTACGGTTACCCCGACGGGAGCTCATGGCGAGCCCCGTCAAGAGCAATGAGTACTCTCCGTTGGAACCGCCGGGGCGGGGAACTCCGGACAGTTCACTAACTCTTGGCCCCGTGCGGGCCCATTCCTCGAAACTGGTTTTCTTATGCGAAACTAGGATAAAGGATTCAAAAGTGGATAGGCTACGTTGGCGCCTAGGGTTGAAAGGCTTTTGTGGATTAAGTAGTGATGGGCTTAGTGGTGGTACTGCACTCTTCCGGCACGAACAGTAGAAGTGGAAGTATTGGATGTGACCAAGCGATACATTGACACCTTGGTAAGGCTTGAACATGGAGGCCCGCAGTGGCGCGCAACGTTTGTGTATGGTGAACCACGTGTGGATAATAGACAAGATATGTGGAATAAACCGATGGGCTTGAGAACGGTGTCCCAATTACCCCGGGTAGTGCTTGGCGATTTCAACGAAACCATGTGGTAGTTTGAACACTTCTCTCGCAACATCCGAGCCGAAGAGACAGATGGCGGCTTTCCGTGATGCATTATCTCGTGTGCGAATTGCACGATGTTGGGTTTGAGGGTTTGCCCTATACTTATGACAACAAACAAAGCGGGCATAGTAATGTGCGGGTGCGGCTTGATCGAGTTGTTGCTGATAATCCGTGGCGGGATCTATTCTCGGATGCTAAAGTACAACATTTAGTAGCAGCAAGATCGGACCATTGTCCACTACTCCCGACGGTGGCACAGAAATAAGGCAACATAACCGAAATGTTATGTATGAGATTATGTGGGAGAGGGACTCGTAACTACCATCACAGATTTCTGCTGCATGGGAGACACGAGGAGTGGTGGAAAATTTGGGGGACGTGAGCGCAGCCCTTAAGAATGTACTTACGGCTCGAAGAAATAGAGCAGGGAAAGTTTGGCTCAATAGCGAAACCAATCGAAGCCTTGAGAGCACATTTGTCGGTGTTGCGGGCACAGGGCCAACAAGACTCGTGTGCGGCCATTAGAGAAACCTTGGACCAAATGAATGAACTCCTCTATAGAGAAGAAATGTTGTGGCTGCAGCGATCAAGGGTGGATTGGTTGCGCGAAGGTGACTGCAATACTAACTTTTTCGGAGGAAAGCTGTTTGGAGAGCGAAGAAGAATAGGATCAATAAGCTCAAGGATGAGGAGGGCTTGTGGACACAAGTAGAGGGAAACTACATGAACTGGCTACTGATTTATTTGATAAATTATATGATAGGGACCCGGGGTCAACCCTACCGTGGCTTTGGATCAAATTGACGCAAGTAATTACCGAGGAAATCAATGAAAGCCCGTGTAAGCCTTTTTCTCGAAGAGGAAATTAGTTTTGCAATGTTCCGGATGATAGATAAGCTTGTGTGGGGGTTACAAACAATAGGACTAACCACAACCATTTTTGTTTCTAACTATCCTTTGGTTGTTGGTACATTTAGTCTCTTAGTATCCTTTGTTGGTTGTTACACTAGACACTTTGTTTCTTAGTATCCGTTGTTTTTGGTTGGTTGTTACAACTCCTAACATTGCCTATATAAAGGAACCAAGGCAGCAGCTATAAGCACTGCAAATCATTCACAACATCAAGTTTTCAGCTTGTGTTTTAGTTCTTAGTTCCAACAATTGGTACCAGAGCAAGGTGTGAGTTTTGGTGAGGATGTCTACCTCGTCCACTCGCCGGAGAGCTGCCGTCGCTGCTGCTACTACCGCCGACGCTGAGGCTCATGAGGCACGCATCGCTGCGGCCGAGCGAACGGCACAGACACGCGGCTGAAGCTGCGCGTGCCGTGGTTGCTGCAGCCGAGGCTGCTGCCGCTGCTGCCCTGCGTCGAGAGGAGGATGATGAGGAGGTGTTGGACGCGCCGCGAGACCTTCACAGGAACCGCCGGGCGTCTCCGTGCCCTGTTCGCCGTCGCGGCCGACGTGTTCGTCGCGGCGACTCACCGGTCGTCCAGCGCGTCATCAAGGAGTCCGGCGGGAGCACACCGTGGCCCATGCTTACCAAAACGAACTACAACGACCGGAGCTTATTGATGAAGGTGAAATTGCAGGCACGTCGCTCGTGGGACGCCGTCGCCTACGGGGATGTTGAGTTCCACGAGGATCGGCTTGCGCTCGACGCACTCCTGGCCTCTCGTCCCACCGGAGATGGTGTCCTCTCTCGCGGACAAGCCCTCCGCCAAGGATGCCCGGGACTCCATCGCCGCGTCGCGCATCGGCGTCGACCACGCGCGGAGGGCCACTCGCAAAGGCTACGTCGGGAGTGGGACCGCCTCGGCTTCAAGCCCGGGGAGGACATCGACGACTTCGCGCTCCGCCTCAACGGCCTGGTGTAGCAGCTAGCAAGGCACGGCGATGGAGACATCAACGAGCGGAAGGCGGTCGAAAAGCTTCTCCGCGTCGTCCCCGCCAAGTACACACAAATCGCTCCGTCGATAGAGACCTCTTGGATCTCTCGACCCTGTCGATTGAGGATGCGGCGGGTCGGCTCAAGGCCGTCGACGGTCGGGACGAGGCGCCCTCCGTCGACCCCGTCTCCATAGGTGGCAAGCTGCTCTACACCGAGGAGCGGTGGCTCGCACGCCGAAGGAAAGCCGGCGAGGCGGAACTCCGGTCAAGGACCAACGCCGACGGCCCCGCAGGAAGGACAAGTCCGGCGGTGGTGGTTCCGCTAGGCAGGCCGGCGGTGGTGATGGCGGCTGTGGTACCGGTCGTGGCGGAGAACGCAAGGCGACCCGTGATGATCGGTGCCTCAATTGCGGCCGTCGCGGGCATTGGGCCAAGGACCGCAGGCAGCCCAAGCGCGGTGCCGCTCATCCGGCCCAAGCGGATGATGATCATGAACCATCACCGTTTCGGCCCACGTGAGCCCGGAATTTCAGCCCGAGCGGGAGGGTTTTGATGCAACCCTAGCCTCCCCGCCTCCGGCTCCACGCCGCCACCCGCTCCATCCGGCTCCGCGCTGCTCGCACCTCGACGAGCCGCATGCACGCGTCTACCTCGGCACCGACTCCGATGGTGACAAGCTTGAAGGATGGTACCTCGACGGCGGCGCCACCCACCACATGACCGGCCGCCTCGAGCACTTCTCCGACCTAGACCGCAGCATTCGAGGCTCCGTCAAGTTCGGCGACGAGTCCGCGATCGAGATCCGCGGCGTGGGCTCCGTGTCTGTTTGAGGCCAAGACCGGCGAGCACAAGTTGCTCCATGGAGTCTACTACATCCCGACGCTGCGGAACTCCATCATCGGCCTCGGCCAACTCGACAAAGGCGGTGCGAAGGTAGTGATTGACCAAGGGGTGCTCCGGATATGGGACTCGCGGAGCCGCCTCCTCGTCAAGGTCAACCGGGGCGTGGCATGATCTACATCCTCCGTATGAGGGTCACCCGACCGGTCTGCCTCGCCGCTCGACGCAATGATGATGCCCGGCGCCGGCATGAGCGGTACGGCCACCTCCACTTCGACGCACTAGGCAAGCTCGGGCGTGAGGAAATGGTACGAGGGATGCCGCGGATCGACCACGTCGAGCAGCTCCGCGACACCTGCGTGATGACCAAGCTCAAGCGGCATCCTTTTCCCCGTGAGGCCAAATACCGTGCGGAAAATCCATTGGAGCTCGTTCACGGTGATCTCTGCGGCCCCATCACGCCGGCAACACCCGGAGGACGATGCTTCTTCCTACCGCTTGTGGATGACGCCTCACGGTACATGTGGGTCGTCCTTCTCCCGACGAAGGCGGCTGCCGCGGACGCCATCAAGCATGTACAAGCAACGACGAGAGAAGGAGTGCGGCCACAAGCTCCGAGTGTTGCGCACCGACAATGGCGGTGAGTTCACCGTGACCGAGTTTGTTGCTTATTGCATGGAAGAAGGGATCCAGCGGCACTACTCCGCGCCGTACTCGCCGCAGCGAGAACGGCGTCGTCGAGCGTCGCAACCAAACCGTGGTCGCTACCGCCCGTGCCCTGCTCAAGCAACGCGGCATGCCGACGGAGTTCGGGGTGAGGCCGTGATGACCGCGGTACATTTGTTGAACCGGTCACCGACCAAGGGCCTAGAGGGCGAAACCCCATACGAGGCCCGGCATGGGCGCACGCCGGCGGTCGGACACCTGCGAACGTTCGGCCGCTTGGCGTACGTGAAGGAGCTCAACCGCGTCGGCAAGCCGGAGGACCGGAGCACGCCCGGCGTCTTCATCGGCTACGCCGAGGGTGCCAAGGCCTACCGCATTCTCGACCCGGTGACCCGACGCGTGCGCACATCGCGCGACGTCGTGTTCGATGAAGGGCGTGGCTGGGACCGGACAAAGGACACCGGCCGCGGCTCGACGGCGACAACAAGCGACTTCACCATCGAGTACTTGCAGCTTGCGGGAGCCGGGGAGCCGGCGGACACTCATCGTCGTCAAGCTCGCATGCGCCGTCGACACCGACCATGAGCCAGGGCACCGCTCGGGCTCAACATCGCGCTCTACCACGCCACCGGCCACACCGGCAGCTGATCCGAGCACTGGTGGCATGCGCGCTCCCGTCCTAGCGACGCCATTGGAGAATGATGAGGACCGCATCGATGTTGCGCACAATGACACTCCTCTCGCGCTACCGCACCATGAGCGACATCCTCGACGAGCAGCCGGCACCCGGGTTCGTGCAGCGGAACATCGACGCCGAGCTGCACTCGACGCACACCGGCGAGCCTTGCTCGTTCGTGGAAGCTAAAGGTGATGCGGCCTGGTGCGCGGCAATGCAACAGGAGATGGACTCCATCGAGCGAGAACCGCACATGGGAACTCGTCGACCTGCCGGCTGGTTATCGCCCAATCACTCGAAATGGGTGTTCAAGCTCAAGAAGAATGAGGCGGGGAGGTGGTCAAGCACAAGGCACGGCTTGTCGCACGCGGTTTCGTCCGAGCAAGAAGGGATCGACTACGACGACGCGTTCGCACCCGTGGCCCGCATCGAGTCCATCCGCATCCTCCTCGCCCTTGCTGCCCGGGAGGGGTGGCACGTCCACCACATGGACGTCAAGTCGGCGTTCCTCAACGGCGACCTGAAAGAGGAGGTGTACGTGCGACAACCACCCGGATTTGTCATTGCCGGCCAAGAGAACAAGGTTCTGCGGCTGCGCAAGGCACTCTACGGTCTACGACAAGCCCCGCGCGCGTGGAACGCTAAGCTGGACAACACCCTCAAGGAGATGGGCTTCCAGCAGAGCACACATGAGGCGGCGGTATACCGACGTGGCCACGGCTACTCCGTTCTGCCGGTGGGCGTCTACGTCGATGACCTCGTCATCACCGGCACCAGGGAAGAAGAAGTGAAGGCATTCACGGCGCAAATGAGGGCCACCTTCCGGATGAGTGACCTCGGCCTTCTTACCTTCTACCTTGGCATCGAGGTTTTGCGAGACAACGCCGGCATCTCGCTTCGCCAAGCTCGCTATGCCAAGCACATTGTCGAGTTAGGCGGCTTGTCCGGATGCAATCCGGCCCACACTCCAATGGAGGAGCGGCTCAAGCCGAGTGGTTACAGTGAGGCGGAGGAAGTGGACCCGACACGATATCGGCGCATCGTCGGTAGCTTGCGCTACTTGGTTCACACCCGGCCGGACTTGGCGTTCGCCGTCGGGTACGTCGGCCGGTTCATGGAACGGCCAACAACCGAGCACCGAGCAAGCTGTCAAGCGTATCCTGCGCTACATCGCGGGCACTTACGACTACGGTCTACACTACTCGAAGAACCCCGGTGCTGCACACTTCATCGGATACTCGCGACGGTGACCTCGCCGGTGACATCGACACGAGCAAGAGCACGAGCGGCACGCTGTTCTTCCTCGGAAATTGTCCTGTCAGCTGGCAATCACTCAAGCAACGAGTGGTGGCGCTCTCAAGCTGTGAAGCGAGTACATCGCCGCCACCTCGGCCGCCACGCAAGCACTATGGCTAGCTCGGCTTTTGGGCGAATTACTCGGCAAGAGGCCCGAAGCGATCGAGCTTAGGGTAGATAGCAAATCTGCCCTCGCACCGGCCAAGAACCCTGTCTTCCATGAGAGAAGCAAGCATATCCGCATCAAGTACCACTTCATCAGGAGCTGCTTGGAAGAGGGGAGCGTCAAGGCCAGCTACATCAATACCGTGGACCAGCTTGCTGACATCCTCACCAAGTCCCTCGGGCGAGTGAAATTTCTTGAACCGAGAACTCGCATCGGTCCGGTTCACCACAAGTCGGCGACAACACACAAGGCTTAGGGGGAGATTGATAGATAAGCTTGTGTGGGGGTTACAAACAATAGGACTAACCACAACCATTTTTGTTTCTAACTATCCTTTGGTTGTTGGTACATTTAGTCTCTTAGTATCCTTTGTTGGTTGTTACACTAGACACTTTGTTTCTTAGTATCCTTTGTTTTTGGTTGGTTGTTACAACTCCTAACATTGCCTATATAAAGGAACCAAGGCAGCAGCTATAAGCACTGCAAATCATTCACAACATCAAGTTTTCAGCTTGTGTTTTAGTTCTTAGTTCCAACACCAGATCGGTCTGTTGAAATCACCAGGCCCTGACGGTCTGCCAGCCAGATTTTTCCAAAGAAATTGGGGTTTACTGAAGGTTGACATTATCAAAGCGGTGCAAGAGTTCTTCAGAACGGCGGTCATGCCGGAGGGAGTGAATGATACATCCATTGTCTTGATTCCAAAGAAGATGCAGCCTGAATGTATAAAGGACTATAGACCAATTAGTCTGTGTAATGTAATCTATAAGGTCGTATCTAAATGTCTGGTCAACCGCATGAGGCCACTGTTGCAGGACATCATCTCAGAAAATCAGAGTGCTTTTGTCCCAGGGCGGCTGATTACAGACAATGCTCTCATCGCGTTTGAATGCTTACACTCAATGCAGAACATCAATGAAAACAGTGAAGGGTTTTGTGCCTATAAGATTGATTTGGCAAAAGCTTACGATCGAGTTGACTGGGTGTTTCTCAGAAGGGCACTAGGTAAAATGGGTTTTCATGAGGTTTGGATTAAGTGGATAATGGCGTGTGTCACTACGGTGAAATATCGAATCAAGTTCAATGGTGAGCTTCTACAGCTGGGAACACCAAGTCGTGGCTTGCGACAGGGTGACCCACTCTCGCCTTACTTGTTTCTACTAGTGGGTGACTGTTTGTCGAAGCTTATCAGGAAAGGGGAGGAAAATGACACTTTCACTGGCATCAAGGTGTGTCGGCAGGCTCCTGTTGTGTCCCACTTGTTATTTGCCGATGATACACTGTTATTCTTCAAAGTCACAGAAGCACAATCCCGGGAGGTTCGAGGCATTCTGGATATATTTGAAAAGGCTACGGGACAACTGGTGAGCCTACAAAAATGTTCAATTCTGTTCTCACCGAATGTGTCATAGGAAACAAAAGAAGCAATATGCAGAGTCCTAGATACTGACAGGGAAGCTTTTGAGGCACGATACCTGGGACTCCCAACACCTCATGGTCGAATGAAAAGAGAGGAGAAGCTTGCAAAGCGTGTCATGGATTGGAGTGATCGATACATCACAAGTGCCAGCAAGGAAGTGCTTATTAAATTAGTCGCCCAAGCCCTCCCAACTTATCTCATGGGAGTGTTTAGGTTAACTGACGGCCTATGCAATGATCTAGAAAAGAGCATACGCAAGTACTGGTGGGGAGCAAAGAATGGGAAGCATCGTACCCATTGGTGTTCATGGGAGAAAATGCTACAAGCAAAATTGAGAGGAGGTTTGGGTTTCCGAGACATGAAAGCCTTTAATCAAGCACTCTTGGCAAGACAGGCATGGAGGTTGATTCAATACCCAGATAGCTTATGTGGGAAGATTCTGAAAGCCAAATACTACCCAAGAGGTGACCTAATAGACACAGTATTCCCTGGAAATGCATCAGTCACCTGGCGGGCAGTGGAACATGGTCTCGCGCTATTGAAGAAAGGCCTTATATGGCGAGTTGGCAATGGCACAAAAATCCGCATTTGGCGGGATAATTGGATTCCGCGAATGCCGTCTCTGAGGGTGATGGGGAAGAGAAACCAGAGAACAAGACTGAGATGGGTATCTGATCTGATAAATAGACGAATGAACACCTGGGATGTTGACCGTCTAAAGGAGTTATTTTACCCCCTGATGTCGAAGAAATATTGATGCTGAAGCTTCCTATGAGAGGTCAGGAAGATTTTCTAGCTTGGCACTATGAGAAGACAGGCATCTTCACTGTCAGGAGTACTTACAAGCTTGCTTTCTTGGAGGATAGAGAACCAACAGGTCAGGCTACTAGCACTGCCCCGGATGGTACTCGTTCCTTGTGGCAGCTAATCTGGAAGGCAGCAGTCCCACCCAAGGTGAAGCATTTTGCTTGGAGAGTGGCAACTGGCACCCTGCCAACAAAGAAAAATAAATGGATACGTTATATGTCGACATCAGGCATCTGTGATATATGTGGTGTGGAAAATGAGTCAGAATCTCATGCGCTGCTCAGATGCCCGAGAGCACGAGACCTTATGCAAGCCATGGGGGAAGTTTGGGATCTTCCTGTCATAGAACATGCTGCTGAAGGTGAGAATGAGTGGCTATTACACCTGCTGGATAGATGTACAAGTGAATGTCAGGACAAATTGCTTCTGACTCTATGGAGAGCATGGTATGTCAGGAATCAGATCATGCATAATGAACCAGATGATTCCATCACTGGATCTGTGCTGTTCTTGCAGAGTTACTATGACCTTATATGTTCAGTGAATCAGGACCAGACTGATTTGCAAGGAATAACTAAGAACGCGGGTCAGAGACCTGGAAGCAAAGACGCCTATGCTAGAGAAGCAAGATGGATAGCCCCAAGCCCAGGCCGCATCAAGATCAATGTTGATGGGGCTTTCTTTCCAGAATCTGGCAAGGCAGGAATCGGAGTTATAGCCAGAGATGACGCGGGTGTGGTAATACTTGCGTCAGGGAGAGAAATCTTCAATTGCTGCAATGCAGAAGAGGCAGAGCTACTAGCTTGTAAAGAGGGCCTGAACCTGGCCTTACAGTGGGTGGCGCAACCGATCATATTGGAATCAGATTGCCTGTCAGCTTGCAATGCTATAAAATCTGTGATGGAAGATCGATCACGTTTTTCTCTACTAATCCGAGAGGTTAAGGAGCTCGTCGCTGAGCTGAGGGGGTGGAAGTGTCCCATTGTAAGAGGTCCCAGAATAAGGTTAGTCATGTTTTAGCTAATAAAGCATGTGTGGAGTCGTTTGTTAAGGTGTGGCTCCATACTGCACGAGACTGTGTTGCTAATATTGTAGCAACAGACTGTAACCCTTGTGTGACTTAATAAAATCCACCCTTTCCCTTGAGAAAAAAACAATCAGTGTCCTTTTTCTTTTTCAAAAAGTGTTGGTGGAAAATGTTGGGAAGGTGTGGTGGCAGATCTCAACAGTACGTGGCTGGACTGAAGAGCATCAAGGCGTCCACGCGGAGGCAAGCCCTCGCCACGTATCCCTCCACACGTCGTAGCCTGTGTCACCCGTTTGCTACTTGCTAGGACTATATACATAGACGATATATGCTCCAACCAAATTAACAAGCTAATTTGTGTCGATATCTGCAGAGATAGATAGAGAGAGGGAGAGATGGCCGCTCATCACGTGGACGGCGCACACCACCGGGGTGAGGGGAGGCAGTACATGAGGGACCTCTCCGGCGGCGACAGCTACAGCCACCAGCAGCCGGCGGTGGCCAAGGCGCTGGCCGCGGGCGCAGCTGCCTTTTCACTGCTGCTGCTGTCAGGGCTGGTGCTGACGGGCACGGTGCTTGCGCTCATCTTGGCCACGCCGCTGCTGGTCATCTTCAGCCCCGTGCTGGTGCCGGCGGCGTTCACCATGGCGCTGCTCACGGCAGGCTTCGTGTCGTCAGGAGGGCTGGGCGCCGCGGCGGTGGCAGTGCTGGCGTGGATGTACCGCTACCTGCAGCATCATCAGCCTCACGGTGAGCAGTCCAACAAGGCGTACGACGCCAAGGACTGGGCGCACCATCGCCTCGACCAGGCACGCACCGCGCACTGACGATGATGATCAGCTAATAATACCCGCCTGGCTACTAATAATGCGCTCATCCATCTGGAACAAAAATTTCTATCTTATGAGTCTTGTATTATAGTAATTATTTATTTTGGGTAGCGTTTCTAAATGTTTTGTGCTTTTAAGTTACAAATCTATCTAAACCAATAAAGAACAAGTTTCTGCGATCCTATGTTCCCACCTCGAAAATTTTGTACCCACCAATCCGAGTCTTAGATAAGGATAACACATTAACCTCTCACCCTTGATTTGTTTTAGGTACTCATGTTACATGTTACATCTAAACCGATTTTAGGCCAAATCGCTGCCTCAAGTTACACCTGTGTCACATCTTTTTTTCACTGGGAAATGTACCCACGAGAATAAATCTCACCTCCCGTGCTGCTTCTTCTTTTCCATACATAATCAATTCTTCAATTTTTTTGTTTCTCGTAATTATTTCTTTCCAATTTTTTAACACGTTTACTCCTTTGTTCCCCACTAAATGAACCCACGATCTCAATCCTCCCCGTAATCCTCTGGACGCGGATCGTTCAGTAAACGCAGAGAAGTCTTTCTCTGCGTTGGTACTCTCTCCGTCCAAGAATATTTGGATTTGTTGACTTTTGTACTTCTTCTTTGACCATTTATTTTACTTAAAATATTTATGCAAATAGGAAAATGAAAAAGACATACTGAAAATATATCTAAGAATAAAGTAAATTGTAATAAAATAAATATAATTTTAACAAATTTTTGAATAAGACGAATGGTCAAACATGATATCCGAAAGTCAATAAATACTTATGTTTTTGAACGGAGGAAGTAAGATCTTACCCTTCTATATATGAACCAAGGGTTGCGATGTGTTGCAAATTTTCAATGTAAAAATCGAGGGTCGGCAATGAAGACTGCTCGTCTATTCGGTCTTTCTTTTCACGTCCCAATCGATTTCATCGAGGATGCCATGGATCTTTTGGGACATGGGTGTAGTGGAAGGTGTTACTCTCTCTCGAACCTCTTTGTGCAGGTGATCGCTCGCTGTTCTTCCGCATGATGCAACCATGGCGGCGGCGGACGACTTGAATTACGGTTCGCCGACTTCTATCGACGTGGCCTCGCCGTAGCAAGCACATCGTGTGTCGGTGTGAGTTGTCAGCACCAATATAACGACCAATGGGATCTTACTTTGTATTAGGAAAATTTCTTCTCTTTGTTCATGTGGCGGAGCGGGCTGGGTTTAGGGTTTAGGGTTAGGATTTAGGGTTTAGGGTTTAGTGTTTTGGGTTTAGGGTTTAGGGTTTAGCGTTTAGGGTTTAGGGTTCTAGAGTCTAGGGTCTAGGGTGTAGGGTCTAGGATGTAGGGTCATGTCTTTGACTAGCTCATTCTTGTGCACTTCTAGAATGACCATATCGTAAACTAACACATTGTTTGTTTTAAAATTTAGCAATTTTTTAAAAAGAAAGCTATTAACAATCATCGGGCTCCTTGTTAAGATAGAACACGACGATCAAGTTGAGGAACTACTACACTAGAATCTACCACCTTCTTGTTGAGTTTATGGCTTGTGCGCCTTCTCAAGCATGCGTTACAACTCCATATAGGAAGACATCATCTTCGTCTTCATCGTAACTTGAGTCACTCTTCCCACCGATCATATCCATAAAAGCACATAGGAGACCGGTGGTTTTGAGGTGACTTATGTAGAATTTGCAAAGATGGATTTATGTAGAATTTTCCAAAAATTATAAACACCTAGGATGAAATACCCGTGTAAATCTCTCCCACGTACCCGTTATTTTTCATCATCACGTCAAAGTCACTCGTGGTGGAGGCCACGCACACTATAACTACCTTTCAAGTCCAAACTTTGGTGTTTCTAGTACCCAAGGAAGCAAGTGAGGAGCCTCATGTAGCCGGACTCTTAGCACCGCGAACCATGGGTGTAAGATTACACACGAAAAACGAGAGATCGGTGCCATAAATCGAGAGTAACTTTCCTTTCCAGTGTCCGGTTTTCATGAATTGTTTTTAGAGAGCTCTTACATAGGACAACCCCTCTCAAACCTGATTTACATAGATAGATTTTTAGTTTTTTTTTCAAAAAAACTTAGATATGAAATAACCGTGTAAATCTCTCCCACCGACCCATTATTTTTCGGCATCGTGTCGAACTCACTCGTGGTGGTGGGCACACGTACCGTAATCGGCTTCGAGCCCATACTTTGGTGTTTCTAGGTACCAAAGAACTAAGTGAGAAGATCAACATAGCCGGGGAGCTCATCACCCCGAACCATGGGTGTAAGCACACGAAAAATGAGAGACTAATGCCATAAATCGAGCTAACTTCCTCGTCCGGTGTCTAATTTTCTTGAATTTTTTCAGAGTGATCATGCATAGGACAACTCCCCTCAAAACTGATTTCCAAAATTAATTTTTATAGAATTTTACTAAAAAATATAAACACCTACGGACGTTGTACGCGTGTAAATCTCTCTCACTAACCAGTTATTTTTCTGCATCGCTTCAAATTCATTTGTGGTGGAGTCCACGCACACCGTAACCGGCTTAGAGCCCAAACTTCTGTATTTTTGGGTACACAGGTAACGAAGTGAGGAACCCCAGATATCCGGGAGCTCAGCACCCGGAACCGTGGGTGTAAGCACACGAAACACGAGAGACCAAGTGCCATAAATCGAGCGTAACTTCCCTGTCCGGTGTCTCGATTTTAATGAATTGTTATTTGTAGAGAGCTCATGCATAGAACAACCCTCCTCAAATCGGATTTGCAAAAAATGGATTTATTTTCTA
>JAUNZO010000423.1:0-43408 GCA_031894775.1 Chloris gayana
CAACCAGTAATGCAATGCATTTCATGGCATTCATGAGCATGTCATCCCATTTTATTTGTGAGATCATCAAGCATGTGATAATAATCATAAGCATAAAATATCAAATTAACTAAAGAATAAAGGAAATGATAAGAAGAGATGGAATGAGAGGAAAAATTCAAGTTTAACATTTTCTATGGTTCAAATATCACAAATAAAGATTTATGAAAATTTACTGAAAGTATTTTGTCATGTAAAAATAATTACGAGAAAATAAACAAAACCTCTTTCTTAATTTAACTATGAATTTTTAATCTGAAATTGATTTGGAATTTCTACTGGGACTTAATAGGAAATATGCCTAAAATACTTTCACCAACACCCCTGAATTTTTCTGGAATTTTTAGAGCTGCGGAAGGTTGCTTTTTAATTAAACGAAGCCCGGGGGTTTTATGCAAAATGACCGCAGCCCCCCTGTCGGCCTCTCTTCTTTCTCTCTCTCTCCCGCGTCTCGGCGCCGCCCGCCGGCCGGGCCGCCTGTCCGGCCGTCGCCACGCCACCCCGCCACGCAGCAGCTCGGAGCCACGCAGCTGCCGGCCGGAACCGCCTCGGGAGGGAAATAAAAGCCTCGCCGGCTCCCATTTCTCCTCCTTTTTCCCCTCTCGTTCTCCCCGCCACTTCCGACCCCTGCGGAGCCTCGCCGCCGGGCCGCTCCGGCACCCCTCCATCCGAACAACCACCGGCCGGAGCTCCGCGAGTCACGACAAAGCTCCCCAAGCTTTTCAATTCGCTTGAGCCGCCCTGTTCCGTCGAAGCGAAGCCGTTCTCCCCGTCGGACCGTCACCGTCATCCATCACCGCGGCTCCAAATTCGTCAACTCCGGTGAGCCGTCGTCCATTTTCTTGGTTCGGGATGATGCGCAACCCTTTGCTCTCTGTTCTTAGTCACTTATTACCGTATCTCGTCCACGGAGAGACGAGTAATCGACGATCTTCTCCAACTCCGGCCGTCGTCGTCCGCCACACCACGGTGAGCACCCCCCCCGAGGCCTTGCTCATGTATTTTCGAGTCCACAACGAGCTTGCGCATGCTCCGTAGTCCGCGCCGGCGAGTTTTCCCCGATTTTGTGGTCCGTGTCGAGCTCGCGCCGTCGCCGGAGGATGCGCTCGGGTCGGACCTCGCCGCCGGCATGCTTCCGCCGAGCTCATGCTCCGTCGTGTGCACCTGGAGTGTTCCCCGCGTCGTGTGGTTGCTTTAGGTGTGTGCGCGGCGAGCTTTGGCTCACCGGCGGTCAACTCCGGTGACCGCGCCGCCGCTGGCCACGTCGCCGGGGTGGAGCCACACCGCGGGCCACACGCTGTGGGATCGCGTATGGCTACGCGGGATCGGATGTGGCCAACCCCGTGGCCCTCCGTGTGGCCCGGAATGGAATTTAAATTTCCAAAATTCGTAGGAAATTCAATAAAATTCAGAAAAATACCAAACCAACTTTGTTAGACTCGGAAAAATGAAATATATCCAATCGTGAAATAAAATAATTATTTTGAATAAATTTATCTATAATATGTAATTAATCTCCTTTCTTTAATAAAGAAAAGCTATTATTTTATGTAAATAAAATGTTTAATTATGAAAAATAATTCTAGTTAGTAAAGGAGATACTTGCAGACGAAATTAATAATGAAATTTATTTTTCCAAACTTAAACTTAAAGTGTATCATTATTTAAATAATCCCAATGTATTAACCTTTAATCCCTTAAGGTAATTATTTACTTTTTGGCAAATAAATCAGATTAATGTGTTAATTAATAAACTTAAGTAATTAGTGACTTTAATTAAGTAATTAAGGAAAACAAAATTTATTAATAATAATCTTAATTAAACAAATGTTAATCAGCATAATTAATTGTTAATTAATGCTTAATGAACATACTTATCTTTAATCTATCCATTAACTAAAGTGATTAATGCACTCTTGCATACTTTCATCATGGGCATTCATGCATACATGTTGTGATTCGCGATGCACTCGCTGGTCGACTAGGTTCGAAGTAATCGAGGTTCCACCCGAGGCGAGTCGGGAGCGGGGATCTCGAAGTCGACCCAGCCGCCGAGGAGACTAACTTCGAACGAGACTCAAGGCAAGCCCCGGTGCATCCTACCTATGTTTTTAAATATTCTTACTTTATCACATAGTACGGTGTTGCTTGTGCATTAGGTGTTAGGGTTTGATTGACACCCTAGATGCATTATGGTAGGTTTCCGTTTGTTTTCTTTATACTTGGTTCAGGTAGCTCAATAGAGGCCAAGCTTAATTCCTAGTCGCAACGGTAGATGGTTAGGGCACTTAAAGCATGGAGGCTTTAAGAGTTTGGTTGCCGATAAAGATGTTGAGAGTTATAATGAAGTTGAGACCGGACGGGCCCCGTAGAAGAAAGGGCAAGACGGAGATGAGGTCTTGCAAGGTGGTAGCCCCGTCCGTGTCGGTCAAGGACCGTACCGTTGTCGGCCTCGTCGAGCAAGTCTTTGAACGTACCGATTTACATGCCGGTGTTTATGGGGCCGGGAAGCCGATGTAACCTAATTGCCACAGCGGTTGGATGTAGCCCATCCCCTAATTGGCTGGAGAATGAGGTGAGGCCTCATGTCTCAAAGGGAAAGGAATGGGTGGTCGCTCACGGATAACGTCGAGGACGGGTATCGCGTGGGGTCCCCGGGTTCTCGGGCGGATGGGAGACTAACCCGGCCACTGCCAGGAATTAGCGTGAAAGGTTGTCGTATGCGACCAAAGGGGTGCGTATACGCCGTGTAAACGGGTTTTCCCAGCTGGTGAAATCGATTCGAATCGCTGTCCCTCGCAGTAATGAGTACCGCTTGTTCACCGTGTCACATCGTAGTTAATCAAGTGGAAGATGAAGGAAGAGGAATGAAAGAGTGGTTGTTTGAAATTATTCTTTTCCTGCAAACTTGATTGCAATAGTGATAGTCTGCAAACCTAGAGGTTAATGAACTTAACGTGAGCTAAAATACTCGAAAGTAAGGACTCAACCTTTAATGCTGTTTTTGCAAAGGAGTAAACTCCACAGCCGGAAAGCCTTTGCATACTAGGCGTCGGCCTTAGCGTGCCATGTTGACGGGTCGGTCTTGCTGAGTATTAGAATACTCAAGGTTGTTCGATTATGCTTTTCAGGAATCGAGTCGTACTTCAACAGCTCGTACAATAGTTCCCGGAAGTGGAGTGTTCCGAGGGTGGTTCCCACCAATGGGAATGAATCCCGACGTCGTGAAGAGGGAGAACCGTGATGTACGAAGGGCTCGAGTGTATCACGTTGATCGTCTAATAGTGTGTTGTTGTTCAAAGTACAAGTTTCCGCTGTAATACTCGTAGGTTGTTAAACTTCAATAAGATTTATTATTCCGCTGCATCAATGTTTGTATTTCGAAAACCTGGTTGTATTATACCATGATGTATATATGCTGGCTTGTATGAGATGATACACTCGTTGTAACTCGTTTCGTCGAGTGTCCCTCTGTTCCGATTCCCGGGTGTCCCGGAGGGGATGTCACATCGTCCGCCCTATCAACAACGAGAACATCCGGAATCCCCGACCGGTGGGTCGGGCACCACAGCGAGAATGGACCGCCATGCTTTAATTGTGGCCGTTCAGGACACTACTACCGCAGCTTGTCCATATCCTCGGAAGGCACCATATGCACCCCGACCTCAAGGACAGCCGCAGAACCAGCGAGAGGGCACCAGCCAAGAATACACAAGTGAAGACGCGCCGTGCCAACTTTACTACAGCCGAGGAGTTGCCCAAAGGAGGACAAATCTTAGCGGGTATGTTTTCTATCGCTGAACATCCTGCTATGGTTTTATTTGATTCGGGTGCTACGCATAATTTCATCAGCAAGTCCTACATTACTCAAGCACTCGCATCACACCATCTAAGTTGACATGGACACATATCATCTCAACACCAGGGGTAGAATCCTTACTAATGAAGCAGCTGCCAATATGCCATTAAGATTGGGTAACAAGGTTTATCCTACTTCATTAATCATCCTGGATGGGCAAGGGTTAGATGCAATTATTGGCATGCAATGGATGAACTTTCATAAGGCAAGTATTGGATATAGCATCTCGCGCCGTATATCCGAACTCTCCTGTTCATGGTCGAGATTGCTTGCTCTTAACTTTTCCTCAAGCTATGCTGCCAATGGTCAATAAGGTTGTGGGTAAGAGTCCGGAGGATATACCCATAGTCCGTGAGTTCCCACCAATGGGAATGAATCCCGACGTCGTGAAGAGGGAGAACCGTGATGTACGAAGGGCTCGGTGCATCACGTTGATCGTCTAATAGTGTGTTGTTGTTCAAAGTACAAGTTTCCGCTGTAATACTCGTAGGTTGTTAAACTTCAATAAGATTTATTATTCCGCTGCATCAATGTTTGTATTTTGAAAACCTGGTTGTATTATACCATGATGTATATATGCTGGCTTGTATGAGATGATACACTCGTTGTAACTCGTTTCGTCGAGTGTCCCTCCGTTCCGATTCCCGGGTGTCCCGGAGGGGATGTCACAGCTGGTATCGGAGCGGTTCGGAGGCAACAGTTCATCATTACAAGCTCGTTTTCGAAACTTAACCCGTTTAGCACGTTTAGAATACGAGAGAGTACGGAGCCCTATAAGGATGTAGAATAGTTAGATTTTTACTAACCGTTCGACGTTCGGGTTTTGGAAAGTGCTAAGTATTCGTCATAGTTTTCTATACTATAGTACGTATAGTTAGTCTATCGAGCATGCATCATGTCATATTGAGTGCTATAATAAAAAGTCTGGGGTTATACTTAGTTAGTATCGTAGTGTAGGGTTAGTTCCCTATGAAGGGCATTAGAAGGAGTTTATGCGAGTGAAATAGAAGGCAAGCAGAACTCTTCCATCGAGGCAATGGAATGGAAAATTCCAGATCTTCATCTACAGATGCTTAAAGGCGATCGGGGAGAAGGATAATCATCTGTAGTTGTCAAGGAGCCCTATGAGAGCTATGGATCTAGAAGGACAAGTTAAAGATGCTCGTACAAGTGTGTACTACAAGTAAATCTGGGGTTAGAATGAGAGATAGTGCACCTCTTCTCTATACACTCGCTTGTGCTTTGGAACTTCAACGTGTTGTATCGTTGGTATCCTTATATCCCAATTTTGGATCAGTGATACTAATACCAAGTTTATGGCAGAATGGAACAAACTGGAAGAGGAAACCATCCTGAAAGCTCCCGAGCAAGATGTTCGAGAGTCAGCGTCAACTCCACCTACCCTGGCACAAGCTATTGCCACTATATTGGAGTCTCGTGAAGAGCAACGGGAACTTCTTCAGCAGCTTGTTCAGAATACGGCCCCACAGGCCGGTGGTCAAGATCAGCATGCTCCACCGGTTCACGTTACATATTCGGATTTCCTGGCTACTAGTCCGCCTAATTTTTCGGATGAGGGAGATCCTCCGGAAGCGGATCATTGGCTACGTACTATCGAGTCGAAGCTGGAGCTCCTACCATGCACAGAGTATCGAGAAAACTATATTTGCTGCTCAAGCAACTAGAAGGATTTGCTGGAGCATGGTGGGCTAACTACAAGGCAATGATTCCCGAAGGTCACCAAGTACTATGGCAAGAGTTCACAAAGGCATTTCGGGAACATCATATTTCCGAAGGTATATTGAACCAAAAGCGTAAGGAGTTTCTAGCCCTGAAGCAAGGTGATATGACCGTGCACTCATATTCAAAATTGTTCAACCGTCCGGCTCAATATGCTCCTCGGAATGTGGACACCGACGCCAAGAAGAAGGAATGCTTCAAGCAAGGACTTACTACCAAGTTACAATCCCGACTTGTTTTGGACCGAGGAGTTAGTTTCAATGAGTTGGTAAGTGATGCTATACTCATGGAGGATGCTATTCGTGTTCATCAAGAAGAGAAGGCTAAGAAGAGAGCAGCCAATGAACAAGGAAGTAAGGTGCCCTCCAAGTATCGTCTAGTCCACATTTCCGCAGCTGACCAAAGATTCAAGCCTATGCCATCAGATCCCAATTCTCACCGGCCATCTCAGTATCAACAACGGATGTTGTCCAGTTCAGCGGTTCAACACTCGGACCTATCAAGTATACGCTCCTTATTCCAAACTCCACCATCAGCTGACCATCTATGCTATAACAATGATTGTCATGGACAATTGGCTCAAGATTGTGTCGCACCAACAGAGCAAAACTTGTCAATACGCCCTCAAAAGAAAGCAGTTGGTCGACGGAAGAATGCACTTGAAATATGGTAAGATGAAGACTGGTCGTGTCAACTTCACCACCGCCAAAGAGATTCCGAAAGGGTCACAAGTCATGGCTGGTTTGTTCTCTATCAACCATCATGCTGCCATTATTTTATTTGACTCGGGAGCAACCCACAACTTCATCAGCAAGGGATATGTTCAAAAATATAATCTGCCATCGTGCAAGATGACTTACCCACATCTCATATCATCGCCTGGAGGTAATATACTTGCAGATCAAAGTACTACAGAGCTACCATTGAAATTGGGTCGTAAGGAATATCCCACCTCCTTTATAGTCTTAAATGGGCAAGGATTGGATGCGATTCTTGGCATGAGATGGATGAAGTATCATAAGGCAGTATTGGATATAGATGCTTTTGCAGTTCACCCGAATTCTCCTCTTCACGGACGAGATTGCTTTCAGTTGACTTCTTCTCAAACTATTCCTCCAATGATTTATAAGACTGTTGGTAAAAGTTTGGAAGACATTCCTATAGTCTGTGAGTACCCCGATGTTTTTCCGGAAGACTTACCGGGCTTACCGCCGGATCGAGCGGTAGAGTTTAAGATAGAGCTACAGCCTGGAACAAGCACCGATATCGAGGAGACCGTATCGGATGCCACCAAATGAGCTAGCAGAGTTGAAGGTGCAATTAAAGGAATTATTGGACAAGGGATATATTCGCCCAAGTTCGTCACCCTGGGGATGCCCAGCCTTGTTCGTAAAGAAGAAAGACAAGACATTAAGGCTATGTGTGGATTATAGGCCTCTGAATGCCGTTACCATCAAGAACAAGTACCCTCTTCCAAGGATTGATATCTTGTTTGATCAACCGATGGGAGCCAAAATCTTCTCTAAGATAGATCTTCGCTCAGGATATCACCGGATTAAGATAAGAACCGAAGACATACCAAAGACCGCATTCTCCACAAGGTACGGACTATACGAGTACCTGGTGATGTCATTTGGATTGACTAATGCACCAAGCACACTTCATGTATCTCATGAATTCCGTGTTCATGCCGGAGCTAGACAAGTTTGTCGTGGTATTCATTGACGACATTTTGATCTACTCCAAGTCGGAAGAGGAACATGCCAATCACTTAAGAGTTGTGTTGCAACGACTAAGGGATCACCAACTATACGCCAAGTTTAGCAAGTGTGAGTTTTGGCTGAAGGAAGTGCCGTTCCTAGGTCATGTTATATCAGCCGAAGGAGTGGCAGTTGATCCTGGCAAGGTTAAGGAAGTAATGGATTGGCAGCCGCCGAAGTCGGTTTCGCAAATCGAAGTTTCTTAGGATCTGGCTGGTTACTACAGAAGGTTTATTCCAAACTTCTCAAAGATTGCCAAGCCGATGACCAAGCTGTTGGAAAAAGATAAGAAGTATGTATGGAGCAAAGAATGTGAAGAAGCTTTTCGGACATTAAGGAAATTGCCGACAACAGCCCAAGTACTCGCTCGACCAGATTTGACGAAGCCTTTTGATGTATACTGTGATGCCTCCGGAACAGGACTTGGATGTGTTCTAATGCAAGAAGGACGAGTGATCGCTTATGCCTCTCGACAACTCAGGCGTCATGAGGAACACTATCCCACACATGACCTGGAATTAGCAGCGAGTGGTTCTTGCATTGAAGAGTTGGAGACATTACCTCTTGGGAAATTTAGTACATCTATACACGGACCACAAGAGTCTCAAGTACATCTTCACTCAAGCAGATCTGAATATGCGACAACGAAGATGGTTAGAACTAATCAAGGATTATGAACTAGAAATTCACTACCACCCGGGCAAGGCAAACGTGGTAGCTGATGCTTTAAGTCGCAAGGTTCATTGCAATAATCTCATGGCTCAACTCATGATTCAAGCATCTCCACCCGAAAGTGAGGAGCCAAATCTTCGGATCATTCCGTATGGCGCCTTGACCAATTTGGCTCTTATTCCTACCATTCGTGAAGAAGTGGTAGCAACTCGATAGAAGGATGCTGGTATGGAACACATCGAAGACGACTCCGGAAGGGTGAAGTCAAGTGTTTCCGAAAAGATGACGAAGGCGTTATCTCGGTTCAAGAATAGGCTAGTAGTGCCTAAGAACTTGGAACTTCGCAAGAAGATAATGGATGAAGCCCATATGTCCAAGTATTCTATTCATCCTGGAACCAATAAGATGTATCAAGACTTAAAGAAGAGATTTTTGTGGACAAGAATGAAACGAGAGATAGCAAGGTATGTCAACGAGTGTGATACTCGTCGGCGTGTCAAAGCGGAACATTTGAAGCAAGCAGGTCCACTTCAACCTCTCGAGCATACCCGAATGGAAATGGGAAGATATCAGCATGGACTTTATTGTTGGATTACCAATGACTCCACGGAAGCACGACTCTATCCGGGTCATAGTTGACGGATTGACCAAGTCAGCTCATTTTATACCGATACATACCAACTACAAGACTAAGCAATATACGGATCTATATATTTCACGTATTCTATGTTTGCATGGAGTACCCAAGACCATCATCTCAGATCGAGGAGCTCAATTTGTCTCAAGATTTTGGGAACAGCTTGCATGAGTCATTGGGAACGAAGTTAATTCGAAGCTCGACTTATCATCCCCAAACGGATGGACAAACAGAAAGAATCAATCAATATCTCGAGGATATGCTTCGAGCATGTGTTCTGACCTACGGTAAAGATTGGGAGAAATGTTTACCGCTGGCAGAGTTCTCGTACAACAACAGCTATCAAGAGAGTACCGGAATGTCACCGTTTCAAGCTCGTATGGACGTAGCCGCCGCACACCATTGCATTGGTCCGAAAGTGGAGAAAGAGTAATATTTGGACCAGATTTAGTGAAGGATGCTCGAAGAACAAGTACGTCTCATCCAACAGAACCTCAAGAGAGCTAAATCTCGACAGATCGGTTATGCCGACAAGAGGCGTCGAGAGTTGGTATTTCAAGGTTGGAGATCAAGTCTATCTTCGGGTATCTCCTACCAAAGGTGTTCAAAGGTTTGGAATCAAGGGCAAGTTAGCACCACGATACATCGGACCCTTTCCAATCCTAGAAAGATGTGGAGCCGTGGCTTATCGTTTGGAGTTGCCAGCCCACTTGTCGGGTATACACAACATATTCCACGTATCTCAACCGAAGAAGTGTTTGAAACCACCGATGGATATACCGACAACTGAAGTAGAACAGATTACAGACGGACTTGACATATGACGAACGTCCGGTCAAAGTTCTCGACACCAAAGATCGAATGACTCGACATCGGACCGTCAAGTTCTACAAGATTCAGTGGAGTAATCACTCGGAAGCTGAAGCTACTTGGGAACAAGAAGAGTTTCTCCGATCCAACTACCCCGAGTTCTTTAGCACTATCGTCTAGTCGCTCCAATCGTGAATCTCGGGACGAGATTCCTGTAAGGGGGAGGGCTGTAACAACCCTAAATACAAAAGTGCATGTTCATGTCATTCATAAGCATATCATCTTGTGCATTGTGAAAATATTGAATTTTTTTAAGAATTTCACATAAAATATCAAACTAAATAGAGAGCAAAGAAAGAAAGTGCTTAAAAAGAAATAAAATAAGATGAAAATTCATGTTTAACATTTTCTTTGGCTTAAATATCATAAATAAAGATTTATGAAAATTTCCTGGAATTATTTTGCTTTGTGAAAATAATTGCAAGAAATAAACAAAGCTTCTTTTATTAATTTATCTTGGAAATTTTAATTCGAAAACAATTTGGAATCTTAACCTGGACCTAAAAAGAAAAGCGCTTAAAATACTTTCAAATACCTCCCTGATTTTTCGCGGAATTTTTCGAGTGCCGGAAGTATGTTTTTCAATTAACCGAAGCTCGAGGGTGTTTATGTAAAATTGCGGCAGCCCCATTGTCAGCCTCTTCTTTCTTCCTCCTCTCTCGAACCGACTCCCACCACCGCCTCCCCGGCGCCAGCGCAGCTCGCCCGGCCGCGTGTCCCCCTTCCTCCACGCCACGCAGCTGGTTGCTACTTGCCGCCTTAGCCCCGGACGTTGGGATAAAGCCCAGGTCCGAGCTCCTCTCTTTCTTCTTCTCTCGGTTTTCTTCCACACCCGGACACCACCGCCCCCGCGGTCTCCTGATTTTTTTCCCCACCCGGCCGCCTCCGGCAGTCTTCCGGCGAGCTATACCCACCAGAAATTCCGCAGCTCATCCCTCAAGCCCCACAAGGAAACCGCACCTCCAATCGTCACCCGAGCAAGAGGAATTTCAAGGATTTCCCCGGTGTTACCTCCGACGACCCCATCCCCTTTCCCCGCAAAATACTCCACATAGGGTGAGCCCCTCACTTCGTTCTTTCTTTAGCTTGTGAGTAATTTCCATACGCATCAAATGACCCGTTTGTCACTTGTTTCATCGAGGGATTTGGCCGGAGATTTGATTTTTGTTCCGGCTCCATACTCCGGCCACCCTAGCTCCACCGCCGACGGCCCGCATGGGAGCTCACCACCCCTTGCAACGTCCGTGCCGCTTCTCTACACCACTTGGTGGAGCTCTCGTTGAGACGGCGCATCTTTCCGGCCGTCCCATCGAGCTCGCGACGCCGCCGGAGTGTGTCGTCCGCCGTCGCATGCCGCCGGTATCTCTCCGGTCCGCCTCCGGTGCTGGCAGCCCCCTTATTCGGTTCCCCGTGTCGCGGAGAGCGTGTAGGAGTTTTTCCATCGGGCGTGGTCGCCGCCCGAGCCACTCCGGCACGGCCGCCGCCACGTCCGGCCGTCGCGGCCATGGACGCGCGCCCCGGCGCGGTCCGGGCGGCGCACGGTCCTCCGGGCCGGAGTGGGCCGCTGGGCCGCCAAGGCGCCAGCTGGGCTCGGCCATTTTCGGCCCACTAGCTCGGGAATTCTTTATTCGAATTTGTTTATTTCCGAACTTCTTTAGACTTCAAATATTCGTAGAAAATTCAGGAAAAATCAAAAAAAATGTCAAACAAAGTTCATTAGACTCCTAAAATTATTCTCTCGTTTATTTATGAATTCAAATACCTATTTTGAGAAATTATAATTTCATAGTTTAATTAATTACTTTTCTTTAACTAATATAACCTATTATTTTATGCTAATTATTAATTGTTTTTGAAAAATAAATTTCTTTAAAAATTAGAGATACTTGCAGACGAAAGTTTTTGTTAAGTTAGTTTTCCAAAAATTAAACTTAAACACCGTCATTTTATGTGATCCCAAATTAATAGCTTAAGTGTTATCACATATCATTAAGCATTTATAATTATCATTTAAAAGCATGATTAATTATTAATGAATGAACCTGATTAATTATTAACTAATGAAGAAGATTAATGATTAATCTTTAAGTAATGACCTTGGTTAGGCAATAATTAATGAGCATGATCAATTGTTACTTATTGCTTAACGAACATGAATAATTGTTAATTACTAATTGCAAAGTAACGAATTTAAGTAATGATTAATGGCTAATTAACGACCTTGGTTAGTTCCATCATTGCATGATCATATCATATTCATTCATGCATGCATGGTTGTGATTCGCAACGTATCGTTGGTCGACCTAGGTGCCGGCGTGATCGAGGTTCCGTCCGAGGTCGAGAAAGGAGACGGAAGCTTCGAAGTCGACCAAGCACATCGAGGAAGCTAACCCCGACTCGAATCAAGGCAAGCCCCGGTGCATCCCACCTATGTTTTTAAAGTCTTTTCTTTTATCACGAGTAATTGTGTCGTGATTGTGCATTAGGTTACAGGAATTGATTGACACCCTAGATGCATGAGTAGAATTCCTATGTTACCTGTTTATCCATGATTGGTTTTGTGTCTCGATAGATGCTACGCTTAATTCACAGGGCTACGGTAGAAGTCGAGTGGTGCCGAGCACACTCGCGAGCTGGTACGGTCCGATCTTAAAGCATGGAGGCTTTGAGTTGATTGATGTCTTTTAAGTTGAAAGTAAAGATGAAGATGAAAATGAAATGGAGACCGGACGGGCCCTGTAGGAGAAAGGGCAAAGACGAGGTCTTGCAAGATGGTAGCCCCGTCTCGTGTCGGTCAAGGACCGTACCGTTGTTGGCCCCGCTGAGCAAGTCTTTGAACGTACCGATTTACATACCGGTGTTTATGGGGCCAGGAAGCCGATGTAACCTAATTGCCACAGCGGTTGGATGTAGCCCATCCCCTAATTGGTCGGAGAATGAGGTGAGGCCTCATGTCTCAAAGGGAGAGGAATGGGTGGTCGCTCACGGATAACGTCGAGGACGGGTATCGCGTGGGGTCCCCGTGTTCTCGGGCGGATGGGAGACTAACCCGGCCACCGCCAGGAATTAGCGTGAAAGGTTGTCGTATGCGACCAAAGGGGTGCGTATACGCCGTGTAAACGGGTTTTCCCAGCTGGTGAAATCGATTCGAATCGCTGTCCCTCGCAGTAATGAGTACCGCTTGTTCACCGTGTCACATCGTAGTTAATCAAGTGGAAGATGAAGGAAGAGGAATGAAAGAGTGGTTGTTTGAAATTATTCTTTTCCTGCAAACTTGATTGCAATAGTGATAGTCTCGCAAACCTAGAGGTTAATGAACTTAACGTGAGCTAAAATACCGAAAGTAAGGACTCAACCTTTAATGCTGTTTTTGCAAAGGAGTAAACTCCACAGCCAGTAAAGCCTTTGCATACTAGGCGTCGGCCTTAGCGTGCCATGTTGATGGGTCGGTCTTTGCTGAGTATTAGAATACTCAAGGTTGTTCGATTATGCTTTTCAGGAATCGAGTCGTACTTCAACAGACTCGTACAATAGTTCCTGGAAGTGGAGTGTTCCGAGGGTGGTTCCCACCAATGGGAATGAATCCCGACGTCGTGAAGAGGGAGAACCGTGATGTACGAAGGGCTCGGTGTATCACGTTGATCGTCTAATAGTGTGTTGTTGTTCAAAGTACAAGTTTCCGCTGTAATACTCGTAGGTTGTTAAACTTCAATAAGATTTATTATTCCGCTGCATCAATGTTTGTATTTCGAAAACCTGGTTGTATTATACCATGATGTATATATGCTGGCTTGTATGAGATGATACACTCGTTGTAACTCGTTTCGTCGAGTGTCCCTCTGTTCCGATTCCCGGGTGTCCCGGAGGGGATGTCACATCGTCCGCCCTATCAACAACAGAACATCCGTAATCCCCGACCGGTGGGTCGGGCACCACAGCAGAATGGACCGCCATGCTTTAATTGTGGCCGTTCGAGACACTACTACCGCAGCTTGTCCATATCCTCGAAGGCACCATATGCACCCCGACCTCAAGGACAGCCGCAGAACCAGCAGAGGGCACCAGCCAAGAATACACAAGTGAAGACGCGCCGTGCCAACTTTACTACAGCCGAGGAGTTGCCCAAAGGAGGACAAATCTTAGCGGGTATGTTTTCTATCGCTGAACATCCTGCTATGGTTTTATTTGATTCGGGTGCTACGCATAATTTCATCAACAAGTCCTACATTACTCAAGACTCGCATCACACCATCTAAGTTGACATGGACACATATCATCTCAACACCTGGGGGTAGAATCCTTACTAATGAAGCAGCTGCCAATATGCCATTAAGATTGGGTAACAAGGTTTATCCTACTTCATTAATCATCCTGGATGGGCAAGGGTTAGATGCAATTATTGGCATGCAATGGATGAACTTTCATAAGGCAGTATTGGATATAGCATCTCGCGCCGTATATCCGAACTCTCCTGTTCATGGTCGAGATTGCTTGCTCTTAACTTTTCCTCAAGCTATGCTGCCAATGGTCAATAAGGTTGTGGGTAAGAGTCCGGAGGATATACCCATAGTCTCGTGAGTATCCGGATGTCTTTCCGGACGACTTGCCGGGACTACCGCCGGACCGAGAGGTAGAGTTTAAGATAGAGTTACAGCCTGGAACCACACCAATATCAAGAAGGCCGTATCGGATGCCACCAAATGAGCTGGCAGAATTGAAGGTTTGTCTAAAGGAATTGCTGGACAAAGGATACATACGTCCAAGTTCATCACCATGGGGATGCCCGACCTTGTTTGTAAAGAAGAAAGACAAGACTTTGAGGCTATGTGTGGATTATAGACCTCTGAATTCGGTTACCATCAAGAACAAGTACCCTCGCCGAGGATTGATATCTTGTTTGATCAACCGATGGGAGCTAAAGTCTTCTCCAAGATAGATCTTCGCTCGGGATATCATCAGATTAAGATAAGAGCCGAAGATATACCGAAGACTGCATTTTGCACCAGGTATGGACTTTATGAGTATCTCGGTGATGTCATTTGGATTGACCAACGCACCAAGCACATTTCATGTATCTCATGAATTCCGTATTCATGCCGGAGTTAGACAAATTTGTCGTGGTATTCATTGACGACATCTTGATCTACTCTAAGTCGCAAGAGGAACATGCCAATCACTTAAGAGTTGTGTTGCAACGACTAAGGGATCATCGACTCTATGCTAAGTTCAGCAAGTGTGAATTTTGGCTGGAAGAAGTACCATTCCTAGGTCACGTAATATCAGCCGAAGGAGTGGCCGTTGATCCAGGCAAGGTTCAAGATGTATTAAATTGGAAATCACCGAAGTCTGTCTCTCGGATCGAAGTTTCTTGGGATTGGCTGGTTATTATAGAAGGTTTATCCCAAACTTCTCAAAGATCGCCAAGCCAATGACTAAACTATTGGAGAAGGATAAGAAGTATGTATGGAGCAAAGAATGTGAAGAAGCTTTCCGAACGTTGAAGAAGTTGTTGACTACAGCTCTCGTACTTGCTCAGCCGGATCCGACAAAGCCTTTTGATGTGTATTATGATGCGTCCGGCACGGGACTTGGATGTGTTCTGATGCAGGAAGGCCGAGTGATCGCTTATGCGTCTCGACAACTAAGGCGTCATGAGGAACACTATCCTACCCATGATCCGGAACTAGCAGCAGTAGTACTCGCATTGAAAGGATGGAGACACTATCTCTTGGGTAATTTGGTACATTTATACACAGTACCACAAGAGTCTCAAATACATCTTCACCCAAACAGACTCGAATATGCGACAACGACGGTGGTTGGAGCTGATAAAGGATTATGAGATTGAGATTCACTATCACCCAGTGCAAGGCAAATGTGGTAGCTGATGCCTTAAGTCGCAAGGTTCATTGCAATAATCTCATGGCTCAACTCATGATTCAAGCATCTCCGGAAGGGAGTGAAGAGCCGAATCTTCGGATTATTCCGTATGGAGCATTGACAAATCTGCTCTTATTCCTACCATTCGTGAAGAAGTGGTGGCAGCTCAGCAGAAGGATGCTGGTATGGAACACATTAAAAGACGACTCCGAAGGGAGAAGTCAAGTGCTTCCGAAAGGATGACGAAGGTGTTATCTCGGTTCAAGAATAGGCTAGTAGTGCCTAAGAATTTGGAACTTCGCAAGAAGATAATGGATGAAGTTCATACGTCCAAGTATTCTATTCATCCTAGAACCAATAAGATGTATCAAGACTTGAAGAAGAGATTGTGGTGGACAAGAATGAAACGAGAGATAGCAAGGTATGTCAACGAGTGTGATGTCCGTCGACGGGTCAAAGCCGAGCACTTGAAGCAAGCGGGACCCTTACAACCTCTAAGTATTCCTGGATGGAAGTGGGAAGACATCAGCATGGATTTCATCATGGGATTACCACTAAGTCCACGAAGACACGACTCTATTTGGGTCATTGTGGACCGGTCGACGAAGTCTGCTCACTTTATTCCGGTACATACACGGTACATCGCCGAGAAGTATGCATAACTCTACATTGCTCGAATTCTCTGTTTGCATGGAGTACCAAAGACCATTATATCGGACAGAGGAACCCAATTTGTCTCCAGATTCGGGAACAATTACAAGAATCCCCGGGGACCAAATTGATACGAAGCTCGACATATCATCCTCAAACCGATGGCCAAACAGAAAGGATCAATCAATATCTCGAGGATATGCTTCGAGCATGTGTCTTAACTTATGGCAAGGATTGGGAAAAGTGCTTACCTTTGGCAGAGTTCTCCTACAATAACAGCCTATCAAGAGAGTGCAGGAATGTCGCCATTTCAAGCTCTATATGGACGTAGTTGTCGTACACCCTTGAATTGGTCCGAAAGTGGAGAAAGAATGATTTTCGGACCGGACCTAGTAAGAGATGCGGAAGAACAAGTCCGTCTCATTCAACGGAACCTCAAGAGGGCTAAATCTCGACAAATCGGTTATACCGACAAGAGGCGACGAGAGTTAGTATTTCAGGTTGGAGATCAAGTCTATCTCCGAGTATCTCCTACCAAAGGTGTTCAAAGGTTTGGAATCAAGGGCAAGTTAGCACCACGATACATCGGACCTTATCCAATCTTGGAAAGATGTGGAGCCGTAGCGTACCGACTGGAGTTGCCGCCCGACCTGGCAGGCATCCATAACATATTCCACGTATCTCAACCGAAGAAGTGTTTAAAACCACCCATGGATATACGAGACAGCTGAGGTGGAACGAGTTACAACCGGATTTGACGTATGACGAACGTCCGGTCAAAGTACTTGACACCAAGGATCGAGTGACTCGACATCGGACCGTTAAGTTCTACAAGGTTCAATGGAGTAATCACTCGGAAGTCGAGGCTACTTGGGAACAAGAAAAGTTTCTTCGATCAAATTACCCCGAATTCTTTAGTACCATCGCTTAGTCGTTCGATCGTGAATCTCGGGACGAGATTCCTGTAAGGGGGAGGGCTGTAACAACCCACAGTAATGCAATGCATTTCATGGCATTCATGAGCATGTCATCCCATTTTATTTGTGAGATCATCAAGCATGTGATAATAATCATAAGCATAAAATATCAAATTAACTAAAGAATAAAGGAAATGATAAGAAGAGATGGAATGAGAGGAAAAATTCAAGTTTAACATTTTCTATGGTTCAAATATCACAAATAAAGATTTATGAAAATTTACTGAAAGTATTTTGTCATGTAAAAATAATTACAGAAAATAAACAAAACCTCTTTATTAATTTAACTATGAATTTTTAATCCGAAATTGATTTGGAATTTCTACTGGGACTTAATAGGAAATATGCCTAAAATACTTTCACCAACACCCCTGAATTTTTGTGGAATTTTTAGAGCTGCGGAAGGTTGCTTTTTAATTAAACAGAAGCCCAGGGGGTTTTATGCAAAATGACCGCAGCCCCCCGTCGGCCTCTCTTCTTTCTCTCTCTCTCCCGCGTCTCGGCGCCGCCGCCGGCCGGGCCGCCTGTCCGGCCGTCGCCACGCCACCCCGCCACGCAGCAGCTCGGAGCCACGCAGCTGCCGGCCGGAACCGCCTCGGGAGGGAAATAAAAGCCTCGCCGGCTCCCATTTCTCCTCCTTTTTCCCCTCTCGTTCTCCCCGCCACTTCCGACTCCTCCGGAGCCTCGCCGCCAGGCCGCTCCGGCACCCCTCCATCCGAACCACCACCGGCCGGAGCTCCGCGAGTCACGGCAAAGCTCCCCAAGCTTTTCAATTCGCTTGAGCCGCCCTGTTCCGTCGAAGCGAAGCCGTTCTCCCCGTCGGACCGTCACCGTCGTCCATCACCGCGGCTCCAAATTCGTCAACTCCGGTGAGCCGTCGTCCATTTTCTTGGTTCGGGATGATGCGCAACCCTTTGCTCTCTGTTCTTAGTCACTTACTACCGTATCTCGTCCACGAGAGACGAGTAATCGACGATCTTGTCCAACTCCGGCCGTCGTCGTCCGCCACACCACGGTGAGCACCCCCCCCGAGGCCTTGCTCATGTATTTTCGAGTCCACAACGAGCTTGCGCATGCTCCGTAGTCCGCGCCGGCGAGTTTTCCCCGATTTTCGTGGTCCGTGTCGAGCTCGCGCCGTCGCCGGAGGATGCGCTCGGGTCGGACCTCGCCGCCGGCATGCTTCCGGCCGAGCTCATGCTCCGTCGTGTGCACCGGAGTGTTCCCCGCGTCGTGTGGTTGCTTTAGGTGTGTGCGCGGCGAGCTTTGGCTCACCGGCGGTCAACTCCGGTGACCGCGCCGCCGCTGGCCCCGTCGCCGGGGTGGAGCCACACCGCGGGCCACACGCCGTGGGATCGCGTGTGGCTACGCGGGATCGGATGTGGCCAACCCCGTGGCCCTCCGTGTGGCCCGGAATGGAATTTAAATTTCCAAAATTCGTAGAAAATTCAATAAAATTCAGAAAAATACCAAACCAACTTTGTTAGACTCGGAAAAATGAAATCTATCCAATCATGAAATAAAATAATTATTTTGAATAAATTTATCTATAATATGTAATGAAAGCTATTATTTTATGTAAATAAAATGTTTAATTATGAAAAATAATTCTAGTTAGTAAAGGAGATACTTGCAGACGAAATTAATAATGAAATTTATTTTTCCAAACTTAAACTTAAAGTGTATCATTATTTAAATAATCCCAATGTATTAACCTTTAATCCCTTAAGGTAATTATTTACTTATTGGCAAATAAATCAGATTAATGTGTTAATTAATAAACTTAAGTAATTAGTGACTTTAATTAAGTAATTAAGGAAAACAAAATTTATTAATAATAATCTTAATTAAACAATTGTTAATCAGCATAATTAATTGTTAATTAATGCTTAATGAACATACTTATCTTTAATCTATCCATTAACTAAAGTGATTAATGCACTCTTGCATACTTTCATCATGGGCATTCATGCATACATGTTGTGATTCGCGATGCACTCGCTGGTCGACTAGGTTCCGAAGTAATCGAGGTTCCACCCGAGGGCGAGTCGGAGCCGGGGATCTCGAAGTCAACCCGACCGCCGAGGAGACTAACTTCGAACGGACTCAAGGCAAGCCCCGGTGCATCCTACCTATGTTTTTAAATATTCTTACTTTATCACATAGTACGGTGTTGCTTGTGCATTAGGTGTTAGGGTTTGATTGACACCCTAGATGCATTATGGTAGGTTTCCGTTTGTTTTCTTTATACTGGTTCGGGTAGCTCAATAGAGGCTAAGCTTAATTCCTAGTCGCAACGGTAGATGGTTAGGGCACTTAAAGCATGGAGGCTTTAAGAGTTTGGTTGCCGATAAAGATGTTGAGGGTGATAATGAAGTTGAGACCGGACGGGCCCCGTAGAAGAAAGGGCAAGACGGAGATGAGGTCTTGCAAGGTGGTAGCCCCGTCCGTGTCGGTCAAGGACCGTACCGTTGTCGGCTTAGTTGAACAAGTTTTGAACGTACCGTGCTACATGCTGGTATCATGGGCCCAGACAAGCTGATGTACCCTATCGCCCCGGAGATGTAGTGTAGCCAACTCTCTTTTATCGGTCGTTAGTGAGAGGATAGTCTCACGGGAGGGAGATGGGTCGACCACGAAGGAAGTCGTGGCTTCGCCATACTTCCGGGGAGTTGGAAATGGCTAGTCTGCTGTCAGGTGCTAGCGGGAATGGTTGTCGTATACGATCAAGGTGATGCGTATACGTCGTGTAGTCGGGATTTGCCAGCTGGTATAAAATCGATTCGAATCGTCGTCTCTCGCAGTAATGAGTACCGCTTGTTTAGCTCGTCACATCGTAGCAATTTTTTTTTATGGAAGATGAGGAAGATGAGAGATGGAAGGATAAAAATCTAGTGTATCTTGCTTGGAAACTTGATTGAATAGAGTTAGGTTGCAAACACCTTGGCTAATGAACATAACTTGACCTAAAATATTGAAAGTAAGGACCCACACCTTAATGCTGTTTTTCGCAAAGGAGTAAACCCCACAGCCGTAAAGCCTTTGCATTCTAGGCGTCGGCCTTAGCGTGCCATGTTGACGGGTCGGACTTGCCGAGTATTAGAATACTCAAGGTTTGTTCGTTACCTTACAAGGAATGAGTCGTGTTATCACGACTTGTACGGCAGTTTTCCCGAGGAAGAGCGAGTGCCCTCGAGGGAGGTTCCCTTCGGTGGGAACGTATCCCCACACCTTGAAGAGAGAGGACCGTGATGTACGAAGGGCTCGGTGCATCACGTCGTATCGTCTTATGTCCGATGAGTTGTAACGGAATAAGCTTCCGCCGAATACTCGTAGGATGTTGACACTTCAATAAATGTTATCTTTCCGCTCGTACGAATGTTTCTATTTTGAAAACTTGGTTGTATTATACCATGATGTATATATTCTGGCTTGTATGAGATGATGTTTCGTTGTAACTCGCTTCGTCGAGTGTTCCTCCTGTTCCGATTCCCGGTGGTCCCGAAGGGGATGTCACGAGAGGCCCGGACGCTTACGAGTCAAAGAGAAAGCAAAAGTTGGCATTTCGAGAGGTTAATGTCGTCGCTCCCGCCACACCCGAATACCTACGGTGGTCCGAGGTGCCCATTACTTTAAGCGAGCCGATCATCCCGAGGTATTGCCAAAAGCTGGTAAATATTCACTCATCTTGGCTCCCATAGTTCACAAGGTGCGATTGAAGAGGACTTTCATTGATGGAGGAAGTTGCTTGGATATCTTGTTTGCCAAAACTCTGCCGGAGCTTGGCCTCTCCGTAGCTGACTTGGAGCGCAGCGTTTCGCCGTTTCATGGTATAATACCCGGACGGAATATCCTTTGGGGCAGATTTCTCTCGCCAGTGACCTTTGGGACGAAGGAGAACTACGGGAGGGAGAACATTATCTTCCAGGTAGCCGATATTGATTCAGCGTATCATGTGATACTTGGAAGACCAGCTTTGGCAAAGTTTATGGCCATCCCGAATTACCAATACTTGATGTCGAAGATGCCAAGACCAAATGGGGCTTTGTCGTTCCGAGGCGACATCAAGACCGCTTATGCTTGTGAAGTACATAGCACCGAGTTGGCCTCTCGGGCCAATTCGGAGGATGAACGTCGGGAAATCGGAGAAGCAGCTGAGGCTCTAGAAGTCCAGTGCAAGGCTGGAAGATGAAGTTCCGGTCAAGAAGGTCGCAAAGGAGAAATTGAAAGCCGATGCGAGTGGTTTCCAAGACTATTCAGCTCGATGAGTCGGACCCCTCCAAGGTCACCCATATAGGGGCTGACTTGGGGGATAAATAGGAAAGCGCGCTCATTCTTTTCCTCCAGGAAAATAGGGATATCTTTGCATGGCAGCCTTCCGACATGCCGGGTGTTCCTAGGGAGAAGATTGAGCACGCACCGTTAGTGCGTCCCGATGCGAAGCCAGCCAAACAGAAGCTCCAGAGATTTGCTCAAGACCGCAAGGAAGCTATTAAGAAGGAAATAACTAGGTTATTAGCAGCTAAGTTTATTAGGGAGGTGTATCATCCAGATTGGCTTGCCAATCCAGTTCTTGTACCAAAAAAGAATACTAAAGAATTAAGAATGTGTGTTCATTATACTGATCTCAACAAAGCTTGCCCCAAAGACCCTTTCGCGCTGCCTCGAATTGACCAACTTGTTGATTCGACCGCTGGCTGCGAGCGTCTTTGTTTTCTTGATGCTTACTCAGGATATCATCAAATACCGCTAAGAGTTGAAGATCAAATAAAGACCGCGTTTATCACTCCCTTTGGAGCATACTGCTATACAACTATGCCTTTTGGATTAAAGAATGTCGGAGCTACATATCAGCGTGGTATACAACGTTGCTTAGATTCGCAATTGGGAAGGAACGCAGAAGTCTTAGATTGATGATATAGTGGTAAAATCTCGTAAAACCGAGGATCTTCTCTCCGACTCGGCAGAGACCTTCGATATCTGCGGAATTTTTCCATGAAGCTCAACCCTGGAAAATGTGTATTTGGAGTTCGCTCCGGGAAATTACTCGGGTTACCTAGTGTCATGGCGAGGCATTGAAGCCAACCCGAAAAAATCCGGACGATCATCGATATGAAACCCCGAGTTGCTTGAAGGATGTTCGGAAGTCGACGGGTAGTATGGCGGCTCTTAGCCATTTCATTTCAATACTGGGGTTCGTGGACTTCCGTTCTTCAAGTTGCTTAAGAAGCAAGATAAGTTTGAGTGGACAGATGAGGCGCAGGCTGCGCTTGATCAACTCAAGGAATACCTTAGCAATCCTCCGGTATTGGTACCTCCAGAGCGGATGAGACCATTCAGCTTGTATATTTCAGCAACAACCCATGTGGTGAGCACGGTTTTGGCGGTCGATTGGAAGGAAGAAGGACATCTGCAATTGGTGCAGCATCCGGTATATTTTGTAAGTGAAGTTCTTACTGAATCACGGATGCGATATCTCCAATTACAGAAATTAATATATGCAGTAGTGATAACTTCTCGAAAGTTGAAACATTATTTCCAAGCGCACCCCATTGAAGTTAAGACCGGGTTCGCTATTGGAGATATTGTGCGGAACCGAGAGGCGATGGGTCGGGTTGCTAAGTGGGCTATAGAACTTGGCCAATATGAGATTACGTTTTCTTCGCGGACCGCTATTAAGGGACAGGCTTTAGCCGATTTCATAACAGAATGGTTGGAGACACAAGTCCCGCAGGGGATTCAAACGTTGGAGTATTGGGAGATGTTCTTTGATGGGTCCCCGCAGCTTTCGAGCGCGGGGCTGGGGTTGTACTACTCACCCCACGTAAGGAACCACTCGGATATGTATTACAAATGCATTTCGTAGCTTCAAATAATATCGCGGAGTATGAAGCTTTGCTTCATGGGCTTCGAGTAGCTATTTCGTTAGGAGTCGGACGATTGGATATATATGGTGATTCAATGTTGGTGATAAGTCAAGTTAACAAGGTGTGGGATGCTCATGATGATCATATGATCGCCTATCGACAGGAGGTTAGAAAACTTGAAGACAAATTTGATGGTTTGCGATTTTCTCATATACTCGCGCGGAAATAATTCTGCTGCGGATGAGTTAGCCGGACTAGGGTCTTCAAGACAAGCAGTTCCACCCGGTGTTTTCCTTCAAGTACTGGATAAACCATCTATAAAAGTGGAGCGTAAGGCTATTATTACGGAGATTGTGGATGAAGCAGTCTTGAAGAATCGGGAGGAGAAAGTAGTCTCGAAGGACCGATCGAAGACGTGGTCTTACCGGATAAGACAGCTGAGCGGAATCAATGCCGACGATATTCGGCCACTTAATGTTATGATTATTGATTCAGATTGGCGTACCTCGTATCTTGATTATCTTCACTCTGGTAAAACTCCGGAAGATAAAGTGCACAAGCAAAGACTGGAGGTTCGAGCACGAAGTTATTTAATTCTCGAAGGAGAGTTATATAGGCGTGGAGTTAATATTCGATGAAATGTGTATCTGTTTCGATGGCATTCAATTGCTTGAAGACGTGCACAAGGGAATTTGTGGAAATCATGCTTCTTCAAAGACTCTAGTTGGGAAGGTATTTAGACAAGGATTTTATCGGCCTACAGCGGCGGATGATGCGCACGAGTGGTCAAGAGTTGTCGGGGATGTCAATTCTTCGCCGGACAGTCTCATGCTCCAGCTCACGAGTTGCATTTAATTCCAATGACATGGCCTTTTTCTACTTGGGGGCTGGATATAGTTGGACCTTTTAAAAGGGCGCCGGGAGGATTCACGCATATTTTTGTGGCAGTAGATAAGTTCTCTAAATGGATTGAGGCTGAAGTCTGTTACTAGTACGACTACGGCCCGAGCGATCAAGTTTCTGTAAAACATATTCGTGCGTTTTGGAGTCCCGCATAGTATCATTACTGATAATGGGCCTCGGTTTACTTCAGAATCTTTCAAGGATTATGCTGAAAGTTTGGGAATTAAGATACAATATGCGTCGGTATCACATCCACAATGGAACGGACAAGTGGAACAAGCTAATGGAATGATTTTGACCGGTCATAAACCTAGAATTTTCGACCGTTTGAAGCCGTACGCAGGAAAATGGGTTAAGAAATTGCCCCGGGTACTTTGGGGATTACGCACTAATGTTAGTAGGGCTACGGGGCAATCTCCTTTCTCTTTGGTGTATGGATCTGAAGCCATGTTACCTACGGAAGTGAATATGGTATCTGCTCGAGTACAGTATTATGATGAAAAGAAATATGAAGATCAGCGCCAAGTCGAATTGATTGTTGCGGAAGAATTGAGGGATCAAGCTTTGATTCAAGCAGCAAAGTATCATCCGGGATTGCATCATTATCATGATCGCAATGTTCGAACACGGGAATTCCAAGTAGGAGACTTGGTTCTTCGGAAGATTCAGTCTAATAAAAACAGGCATAAGTTGTCACCGGTCCGGGAAGGACCTTTTCTGGTGAAATTGGTTTCCAGACCGGGGGCTTATAGGCTTATAACCTTGGAGGAAGAAGAAATTCCAAATTCTTGGAACATTGAGCAGCTTCGTCATTTTTACATTTGACGGTGTTTTTTGTAAATTTCTTCATATTATAATAAAGTAATTTTGTCTAATGAAAATGTGTTTGCTTTTGTGTCTCAATATTTTAATTTCGCATTAAATTATCGAGCCAGGGAGCTGTTGTGATATTGTGCTATTCCTAAATAATAAGACCAGTTATATAGTCGGTAGGTCTGTTGTATTGAGAGCGATCTGTTTCTCTTCGGTTTAAGACTGGTATGTTCAGGAAGGGAAATGATGTAGCATCTTTCTTATGAATATTGAATGTAAGGCCGCAGTGAGAGCAGTTTGTGAAATCTTAACTTTTTTCCTAAGGTTACGTGATCTTGTTAAAGTAAGCTATAACTATGAATCTGTGCTGATTAGAGCCGGAATTTAATCATAGTTAGTTTCAGCTGAAATAACCATCATGTCTTGGGCAAAGAAGTTAATAAGTATGATAGTGAAACTAGTATTCATATAGAAAAGAAATCTAAATAGCATGATGATCTAGATGTTCGATTACAAAAGTAAGTTGGCCCTAATACAAAATCTAAATAGCAGGACGGCTGGAAGTACCGGTATCACCGGTCTTAGGATCTTCAACCGGTCTATCGTCCGAGCGTTTCTTCAGAATCGGAGGAAGACAACGGCAAATCAGCATCTAGATCTTCAAATTAGTCTTCTACTGTTTGCTTGGCCGCAGCTTGCTGCATCTTGTGCAGCTTGATCTAGAGCAAAAGCTGTTTGTCGTATACTTGCCTTATGGGTATACGAGATGATGAAGAAATGGATACGCAAAGACATGGTAGCAAATCGGAGAACATACGATAAGGGCGATAGGCAACAGATCGGTCTGCGACCGATCCGGGATAATAGAAGAACCGGTAGACCGGTATGGAAACAGGACGGATACTAAGACCGGTATATAATGACGTGAGAAGCAAGTTATAGAACAATTTGTAGTCCGATTAGGACTCGGATCAATAAAGAAAGTTAGAGATAGAATCCCATATATGTAATTCATGTAATCGGCTAGGACTCGATTGTAACCCTAGCTCCCCGGACATATAAGGCGGAGCAGGGACCCCCGAAAAGGATCTAAGACTTCGCAATTAGCAAATCGCTAAAGGCAATACATAACATACAGGACGTAGGGTATTACTCTCGATTCGAGGGGCCTGAACCTCGTCTAAAATCGTGTGTTCCTGTGTGTTCGTGTGTTGCACCATCGAATTCCACGCTCGTGAGGGACCGGGTAGTACTAGTGCCGAGTTTAAGACTCGACATTTGGCGCGCCGGTAGAGGTCCCGGCGAGTTCCTAGCGAGTTCGATGGCCACTTCGTTTGTCGTCGACTTCGAGCCCGGCTTCAAGATTCGCTTTGGGTCCCTCGACTTTGAAGCCGACTCGGACGGGAAATTGTCGTTGATGAATCCGACTCGTTGCCGGGCCGCTGCTTCTAAAGCGCGATCACCTGCCACCGTTGATACCTCCGATTCGGAGCTTAGCGGGTCCGACGCAGCTTTAGCGCGAGACATCGAGCTCCCTACGCCTACGCCTCGAACGGTGCCCGGGCTGCGGTGCAAAGCTGTTCTCCGAACCGGATATCGATTCCGAGGAAGACGCTCCGGTCTTCTTCCAAGTGTTCATGACAGGACTCGTGATACGCCAACTCACTCTCGAGGAAGCTGCCGAAGAAGCGAGCAAGGATGGCGAGAGCTGAAACCGAACGCGATCGTCGTGAAGCGTAACGAGAAAACGGAGATGAACAACCTCCGCCACCTTCAGCCGCGGATCCGCGCACAAGTGCTACAGCCTTAGCCGGAGGAAGCGCCCTGCGACCACTCCCCGGCTACGGGCCCGCTTCGGACTCGGTCCGGAGACGCAGATGAATCCCCGGGATACAACAATCGACGAGGATCTCGCGGCGGAAGACGCCATCGATCTTCTAGCGAGCTTTGGATTTAAGTTCCATGGAAGTAGAGATGAATGGCGCTCGGGTCTTCACATCGCCGGTCCACAATATTGTGGGAGTGAAACAGATTCTTGAAACAATACCGGAAGAAGTCCTCAATGCTACGCCGAGATTGCGCCGTGCGCTGAATTTAGTTGATGCGGCGGCTCGCAAACAAACCAGCTCGTCCATGATCGAGCGGAATCTTCCGATCGCTCGCATTCCCATTCGGAACGACCGACAAGGGCCCGGTCCGACGGAGCTTCTTTCGGAGGAAGGCTAGCACCCGGCGTACCCCGATCGCAGATGCACATGCACAAGCTCCCAATCAAGATTTGCGGGTACCGCTCAATGATAACCGGGATGTTCGGAACGTGCTGATTGATCGTCATGCAGAAAGAGTGGAGGAGCGAACGAGACATGAGGAAGACGAGAGGCGACGGACCGGTCATGTGGATGATCGTCCTCGGGATCTTGCCCCACCTCGGCGCAACGGGCCGGCAGCTTCGGCGCCACCCACCAACGCAAATTATCCGCGCAACGATCATCGAGGGCATGGTAGTAGGCATGCTCATCGAGATGGACGACGCCGTGACGATAGAGACCGGGGAGGGCGAGACAACCGGGACAGAGATGATGAACCTCGGCGTGTAGACAATGATCGTCGAGCTGCACCTCCGCCTCCGCCTCCATCGCGACATGCGGAACCGATGAACAATGATCGTCAAGCGGCGCCACCACCTCCGCCTCCGCCTCCTTCACGGGACGCGGAGCTAGCGAACAATGATGGACAAGGCGGTTCGGGAGAAAGATATCAGGACGACCGTTACTATGACTATTCCGACGATGACAGGGATCGCAATTACCGGCATCGTCCTAGCCGCCGATCTCCGTCACCGGTCCGGACCGGTCCGGAAGGTGATGAATATTCCGTAATTCCCGCTTTACGCGAGATTTACGCATCTACAAATACCCCGGGGATTTAAGCCCGGGGCCATTGACAAGTATGATGGCAAAGCGCCTCCGGCCGAATGGCTCCGCATGTATACCACGGCTATCCGGTCGGCAGGAGGAGACACGTTCGTGCTAGCCAATTATCTACCGATGTGCATGGAGCAGGCTGGACGCTTATGGTTGCAATCCCTGCCCAAGAAATCTATTTCTTCGTGGGGAGACCTCACCAAAAAGTTCGTAGAAAACTTCCGGGCGACTTGTGAGAAGCCAGGAAACTACTTCGACCTCAATAGGCTGAAGCGTAAGCCCGACGAGACCCTCATCGATTTCATCGGACGATTCCGCAATAAGAAGGCCTTAATCCCCAATGTTCCCGATCAGCAAGTGATTGCTGCATTTCAAGTCGGCGTCCGGAGTGAAGCGCTGGTTCACAAGATTGGGAGACGTAATCGAAACCTCACCATGACGGCGTCGGAGTGCTTCAAGATAGCGGATGATTACGCTCGCTGGAGAATCAAATGTAGTCAATCTGCGCGGGAACAAAGGGAAGGAGCCGAAGCACGACCAAGGCAGCCGGTCCGGATCCGGGAATGACAAGAAGCGTAAGGCTGATCACCTTGTTGCAGCTGTTGACCGGCCTCATGGAGGAGACCGGCCAGCACCCCCTAAGAGAGGTCCCGGAGAACGATTGTCATTTGAAACACTTCCGGACGGCCCTTGTATGATCCACAATAGGAATCATAAAGCTAAAGAGTGCTTCTGTTAAGGCCATTTGCTCAATTTGCCTTAAAGGTTGCACCTCGGCTTGCTTACGGGAATCGGAAGGATGACAAGGGCAAGGATAAGGACCGTGAAGACAATGAGGATGGCGAAGGCTTTGAGGAACCAGCCCGAGAGGTGAACATGATTTATGGAGGCCCGGACGCATACGAGTCAAAGCGGAAGCAAAAGCTGTCGTTAAGAGAGGTTAATGCTGTTGCTCCTACAACTCCCGAATATCTTCGGTGGTCCGAGGTCCCCATCACATTTAGCAGGGCAGACCACCCGGAGGTATTACCGAAAGCTGGAAAATATCCACTCATCCTCGCTCCTATTGTTTGGAAGGTGCGGTTGAAGAGAACTTTCATTGATGGGGGAAGTCTGTTTGGATATCTTGTTCGCTAAGACTCGCCTCGAGCTTGGCCGGACGATCGCTGATTTAGAGTGCAGTGTTTCTTCGTTCCAAGGTATAATACCCGGGCGGAATAGTTACCCTTTGGGGCAGATTTCTCTGCCGGTGACTTTTGGGACGAAGGAAAATTATAGAAGGGAGAATATCATCTTTCGGGTGGCTGACATAGATTCAAGCATACCATGCTATTCTCGGAAGACCGGCTCTGGTGAAATTTATGACCATCCCAAACTATCAATACTTGATGTAGAAGATGCCCAGGCCAAACGGGGTCCTGTCGTTCCGGGGTGATATCAAGACCGCTTATGCTTGTGAAGTATATAGCATAGAGTTCGCATCCCGGATCAATTCGGAAGCTGAACGCCAAGAAATCGGGAAGCAGCTGAAGCTTTGGAAGTTCATACAAGGATAGAGGATGAAGTACCGGTCAAGAAGATTGCTAAGGAGAAATTGAAGGCCGATACGGTGGTTTCCAAGACTGTTCAGCTTGATGAATCGGACCCCTCTAAGGTCACCCATATAGGGGCTGACTTGGGAGATAAATAGGAAAGCGCGCTCATTCTTTTCCTCCAGGAAAATAGGGATATCTTTGCATGGCAGCCTTCCGACATGCCGGGTGTTCCTAGGGAGAAGATTCGAGCACGCACTCGTTGGTGCGTCCCGATGCGAAGCCAGTGAAACAGAAGCTCCGGAGGTTTGCCCAAGACCGCAAGGAAGCTATCAAGAAAGAGATAACTAGGTTGTTAGAAGCTAAGTTCATTAGGGAGGTGTATCATCCAGATTGGCTTGCCAATCCAAGTGCTTGTACCAAAAAGAATACTAAAGAATTAAGGATGTGCGTTGATTATACTGATCTCAACAAAGCTTGTCCCAAAGACCCTTTCGCGCTGCCTCGAATCGACCAAGTTGTTGATTCGATCGCTGGCTGCGAACGTCTTAGTTTCCTTGATGCTTATTCAGGGTATCATCAAATACCGTTAAGAGTTGAGGATCGAGATAAAAACCGCGTTTATCACCCCTTCGGAGCATACTACTACACGACTATGCTCGTTTGGATTAAAAAATGCTGGAGCTACGTATCGGCGTGGTATGCAATGCTGTTTGGATTCGCAATTGGGAAGAAACGCAGAAGCTTATGTTGATGATATAGTGGTCAAGTCTCGAAAACCGAAGATCTCCTCTCCGACCTGGCAGAGACCTTCGATGATCTGCAGAACTTTTCCATGAAGTTAAACCCAGGAAAATGTGTATTCGAAGTTCGTTCGGGAAGTTATTAGGTTATTTGGTATCATGGAGAGGTATTGAAGCCAATCCGGAAAAAATTCAGACAATTGTGAACATGCAACCCCGAGTTGTTTGAAGGATGTTCGGAAGTTGACGGGCAGTATGGCAGCTCTTAGTCGTTTTATCTCAAGACCGGGAGTTCAAGGACTTCCGTTCTTCAAGTTACTTAAAAAGCAAGACAAGTTTGAGTGGACCAGTGAAGCACAAGCGAGTGCTTGATCAGCTTAAAGAGTATCTCGGTAATCCTCCGGTTTTGGTCCCGCCGAGCCCGATGAGGTTATTCGGTTATATAACTCCGCAACAACCCACGTGGTAAGCACGGTTCGGCGGTTGATCGGAAGGAAGAAGGACATCTGCAATTGGTGCAACACCCGGTCTATTTTGTAAGTGAAGTTCTTACTGAGTCTAAGATAAGGTATCTCCAATTGCAGAAGTTAATTTATGTCTGTAGTGATAACTTCTCGAAAATTGAAGCATTATTTCCAAGCGCATCCTATTGAAGTTAAGACTGGGTTTGCTATCGGAGATATTGTTCGCAATCGAGAAGCAATTGGTCAAGTTGCTAAGTGGGCTATAGAACTTGGCCAATATGAGATTACGTTCTCTTCGCGGACAGCTATTAAGGGACAAGCATTAGCTGATTTCATAACAGAGTGGTTAGAAACGCAAGTGTCGCGGGAGATTCAAGCATTGGAGTATTGGGAGATATTCTTTGATGGGTCCCCTGTAGCTTTCAGCGCGGGGGCTGGTGTGGTCCTTTTCACTCCACAAAAGGAACCACTCGGATACGTGTTGCAAATGCATTTTCGAGCTTCTAACAATACAGCAGAGTATGAAGCTTTGCTTCATGGGCTCGGAGTAGTTGTTTCGTTGGGTGTTCGACGATTGGATATATATGGTGATTCGATGTTAGTGATCAGCCAAGTGAATAAGGTATGGGATGCTCATGATGAACATATGATTGCCTATCGACAAGAGGTTCGGAAACTTGAAGACAAGTTTGATGGTTTGCGCTTTTCTCATATACTGCGCGAAAATAACTCTGCTGCGGATGAGTTGGCTAGATCGGGATCTTCGCGACAGGCGGTTCCCCCGGCGTTTTTCTTCAGGTGTTGGATAAACCGTCTATAAAGGTGGAGCCTAAGGTTATTATTACAGAAATTGAAGATAAGGCGGTCTCGGAAAGTCGGGAGGAAAAAGCGGTCTTGAAGAACCGATCGATAGTACGGGTTTGGCGGGAAAGCCTGAAGGCGGATTCAATACTGGTGATATTCAGCCATTGGATGTTATGATTATTGATTCCGATTGGCGTACTCCGTATCTTGACTATTTGCAATCCGGCAAAACACCAGAAGATAATGTGGAAAAGCAAAGATTAGAAGTTCGAGCCCGCAGTTATTTAATTCTCGAAGGAGAATTTTATAAGCGTGGGGCTAATATTCGATGAAATGTGTGTCGATTTCGATGGCATTCAATTGCTTGAAGACATACACAAAGGAATTGGTGGAAACCATGCTTCTTCGAAGACATTGGTTGGGAAGATATTCCGACAGGGATTTTATTGGCCAACAGACAACGGATGATGCGCATAGAGTGGTTAAAAGTTGTCAAGGATGCCGCTTTTTGCAAGACAACCTCATACTCCGGCTCAGGAGTTGCAATTGATTCCAATGACTTGGCCTTTCTCTACTTGGGGGCTGGATATAGTGGGACCTTTTAAACGGGCACCGGGAGGATTCACGCATATTTTTGTGGCAGTAGATAAGTTTTCCAAGTGGATCGAGGCTGAAGCGAGTTACTAGTACAACTACGGCACGCGCAATCAAGTTTTTGCAGAACATTTTTGTACGCTTTGGGATTCCATACAGTATTATTACTGATAATGGGCCTCAATTTACTTCGAGTTCTTCAAAGATTATGCTGAGAGTTTAGGGATCGAGGTGCAATATGCGTCGGTGGCGCATCCGCGAGCAATGGACAAGTAGAACGAGCTAATGGGATGATTTTGACCGGTCTTAAACCAAGAATTTTTTATCAATTGAAGCCTTATGCGGGAAAATGGGTTAAGAAATTGCCCTGGGTGCTCCGGGGTTTGCGCACTAATGTTAGCAGAGCTACGGGACGATCTCCTTTTTCTTTGGTATATGGATCGGAAGCCATGTTACCTACTCGAAGTGAATATGGTGTCAGCCGGGTTCGATATTATGATGAAGGAAAATATGATGATCGACGTCAGGTTGAATTGATTGCTGCGGAAGAATTGAGAGATCAAGCTCGATTCAAGCCGCCAAATATCAACAAGGATTGCGTCGATATCATGATCGTAATGTTCGCACGCGAGAATTTCAAATCGGAGATTTGGTTTTGCGGAAGATTCAATCTAACAAGAACAGGCATAAGTTGTCACCGGTCCGGGAAGGACCTTTTTTGGTGAAATCAGTATCCAGACCAGGGGCTTATAGGCTTATGACCTTGGAAGAGGAAGAAATTCCAAATTCATGGAATATTGATCAACTTCAGTCGTTTTTATACTTAAAGAGTATTTATTGTAAAGTTTTTCTTATTATAATAAAGTAATTTTATCTCGATAATAACATTTTGTTTTTTGTGTCTCCATATTTTAATTTTGAATTAAATGATTGAGCCAGGGGGCTACTATAATAAAGAGTAGTCTGTGATATTTTGTTATTCTGCTATGATAAGAGCAGATCCGTGATATGCCGCTATTCTTGAATAATAAGACCAGTCATTTAGTTAATGGATTGTCTGTGATAAGAGCGATCTGCTGAAATGATAAGCCTGTGTTTAAGACTGGTATATTCAGGAAAGGATAGAGTATAAGCTTTCTTTTTTATGAATACTTGTTGGTAAACTGTTGTATTAAGAACAGTTTGGGAAATCTTACAAACTAGCTTTTTTGCTCATGTTATATCATATCTTGAGTAACTAAGTTAGTAAGCATAATGGTGAAACCAAGTATTCATAAAACAAGAAAAAGTGACTAATATTCATAAAGCAAACAAGTATAATCGACAAAGATATTCAGATTCAAAATGGCCCTATTACATAATCTACTCAGCAGGACCGCTGGAGGCACCGGTATCGATAGTCCTGGGATTTCCTTCGAGCCTATCATCTAGAGTTTCTTCAGAATCGAAGAAGTTACGGTTAAATCTCTGTCAAGATCTTCGAAGACAGCTTCTCATCGTCTGCTCAGCGGCGATCGCAACATCTTGAGCATCTTGATCTAGGGCAAAAGCTGCTTGTGCTACATTCGAGAGGACACCCGACGGATCGATTGGAACATCTTCCACCAGCTCGAAACAGTACCAATGAGTGAGTTCCTTAGCTCATTGAACCGGTCTTCGATGGTATCGGGTGGGCACCATCCCGGATAAAATTGAAATCGCAAACATCAACCGGAGTCCACGATTGGATAATGACGGCAATATGTCCTCCTCCCGAAGCAGCAACCAGCCTTGAGTGCTCTCCGATTCTTCTCGGGATTGCCCGGATGGCGGACTCGATGTCCATTTCATTGGGATCAATAGTTTGTCCGCCATTGAGGTATTCCGAGTGCGAACCGTGCCCGCAGTAAGTTCTGAAACAACAAATGTAAATTTAAAGACTGGGTATTGCTGAAGATCGATATGTTCAAGAGATAACATAAGAGTAATAAAGAAAAACGGGACTTACGCTCGTGCTCGATTTCAGCCGCTCTGAATCTGCCCTTGATGTTTACATTGGATTCTTTCAATTTCGGGCAGTCTTCAAGGCTTTCTCTTTCTCTGCTTGAGCTGATTTCGCTGCTTCTAATGCTTCCATCGGCTCAGCCTTTAAGCGAGCGTTTTCAGTCTCTAGCATCTTGTTGGAGCGAAGTGCTTGGGCAAGTATGCTATCTTTCGCGAGTGAGCTCTCCTTCAAGTTCTCCAATCCGTGCCGCCTCGTTGCTTTTCAATACGAGAGCCTTCTTCTAATGCTTTTTCTTGAGCTGCCGTTTTTCCATAAGAACTTCTTCAGCTTTCTTATGGGCAGCAACAAGGTTCTCAAGCGCTGAAATCAAATATAGGATCAATCGGAAAAGGAGATGGTGGGAAAAATTTAAAATGTATAAAAGCAATTGTGGTCCAGTGGTGAAGCTTCTAGCTATCAATCAACAGATTCAAGATTCAAGGCAAATTGAAAATGTTACTTTGATTAATTTGACGGAGCTTGATGATTTCTTGTCGGCGTTCTTCCATCATGCGATGGGTGTCCTGCAGACCGGCCTCTCTCCTCCGGAGGTCGTTTTCCTTGGCCTTCGGACCGGCCGTCTGGATTTCGAGCTCACCCAATCGTTCTTGATTGGTGTTGAGTTCTTCCCGCAAGCGGGCGATAATTGCGGTCTTGGCTTCGAGCTTTTCGAAGAACCTAAAAGAGAAAAAGAGAGTAAGAAATTTGAAGATTGAAGGGAAGTTGCTTGGAGAAACTATTAAATGGTAGAGATATACTTGGCCGGACTCGGAGAAATTCTTTAAAGCCTCTTCCTCTTGGAGGGCGTCCCATTGAGTCGTTGCGGTAAAAGTCCTTGCTCCGTCGGAACTATCCACCTTCACTTCTCCAACCACCATTTTGGCCGGTCTGGGTTCTCCGGAAGGCTAACGAGTTGTCCTAGCCCGGCGAGGAATTTCTTCCGTCCGGATCGGTCCCAGTGAGAGCTTCGGAGGGATTTGAAATAAGGTGGCTTGGGGAAGAGGGCTGTCGAAGAAGAGCTCTCAACATTGGAGGTTTGTTTTTCAGCTCCTGAGCTTGAGGCGACAGGGAGTTCCTTTGTGAGAGTCGCACTTTGAGCTTCGTAGTTGGAGTGGCAATAGTGGTGGAGGCGCCAAGAGTGGAACCGGTCCGAAGCATATCCGGGAAGAAGCAAGAACAGGGCTAGGAGGAGCCTGTGAGGGAAATTTGGTTCTTAAAAAGCCAGCTATGCTGGCTTGGAAGCTAGAGGGAACCCTGTAAGAAAAAGCGACCTTAATTAGACTAGAGCGAGGAGCTTTGGGACCTAAGGAGTTTTTTGACAGATTGAATAATTCAGAAAAATAATTCGGAAAACTTACGTGGAAGCTTTTTAAAGCCGGTGGAGGTTTTGACCTTTTTGACGGGCCTTGAGAAACTCCACCACTCGCTATCTACGGCTCTTTTCTCCGCTGGATTGGCTTGCGGAGTTGGAGCTCGATCCCCGGCACCATACCGGGATCGTTTGGGGACATTCGACGGAGGGTCGGTCGAGGCGGAAGTGCCTTGAGTTTTCCCAGTGAAGCTTCGAGGATGGCCGGAGCTGCTTGGCGATCCCTTTCGACGGCGTCTTCTTCCCGCCGACGCTCTTCAAGTTTTTGTGCCTCCGAGCGGATATCGCCGGAGGCAGCAAGAGGGGCGGCAGGTTTACCGATGGTCGGAGCAGTAGTACGTCTTCTTGTACTAGGAGCTTGAACCATGGTCCCAGATTTTGTGATTTTTGGGGCTAGGCTTGGAGGAAGAGGGAAAGACCGGTCTCGTGGATTTTTGAGCCGGACCGGCTTGAACAGCAAGTGGAGCGGCGTTATTGGCGTAATCCTCTCCCCAAGTGTCATTAGGAGGAAGAGGAGGATGACTCCTGTAGTTGTCCATTTTCTGCGATTACAAAGATTAAGTCTTTATGTTGGCAAGAGGGATTTGGCCCATACTTGATCTTGATCATTGAGCATTGTTCTTTTCTTGGTTGAAACTCAAACTTTTCCTCCTTCCCATTGATGTGGAATCGAATTTCTCCATTCCCAACATCAATTTGGGCGTTTGCGATGCTGAGGAAGGGACGTCCCAAAATGAGGGGCGTGTTCTTGTCAATATCCATCTCAAGCACCACAAAGTCCACCGGTATGAAGTTGCCTCGAATTTTTACCGGCACGTCTTCGGCTATTCCCGCGGGGTAGCGGACCGAAGAGTCCGCCAATTGCAACCTCATTGGTGTAGGAGTCAAGGTTGTGTAGCTCAAACGATCAAAGACTTCTTTGGGCATCACGCCGACGCTTGCCCCAAGATCACATAAGGCTTGGTCGAAGTGGTGTGCCCCAATGGAACATGATATTGTGGGGCAGCCAGGGTCCTTCTTCTTTCTCGAAGCCGATTGAGTATAGCTGCGCTACACTCCTCTGTGAGCTTGACCATTTCCTCGTTGGGTAATGGTCTCTTGTTGTTGAGGATGTCTTTAAGGTAACGTGCATACGTGGGCACCTGCACCATGTCCAACAATGGCACGTTGACATGAATCCTTCGGATGGTCTCGACGAATCGAGCAAATTGTTCATCCTCCTTTGGCTTCCTGTTTACGTGAGGGAATGGCAAGAAGCTTGTGTCTTGAAATTCAATTCCATTCTTCCCGTCACTTGGCTTCGGTTCTTCTTCTTTTTCTTTGGTAGTAGAAGGGCTTTCCTCCTCCGGTTCGTTCCTGTTCTTCTTTGCTGCATGGTTAGGATATGGCGGATCCCGAGTGGATTTTCCTCCCTCGTGGTAACCGCATTAACATTTTCCAAAGAAGACTCGGGTTGCCCCGGGATCTTCCCGAATTAGAACCAGGAATAAGAGCAGCTAGGCTGAGCAACTTGGGTTTCAATCATTTTATTAAAGCTCAGCTGATTTTTGAAAGCACAGGAGAAACCTTCTATTTGTGCGATTATGTTTTCTAAGACTTTGTCGTTGGCAGCAAGCTTTTTGTTGATAGATTCGTTGATTTTAGCTTGGCCATAAACCAAATCTTTCAAGGAAGGCTGATTATTGTTAAAGCCGAGAAAAATTGTTACCTCCTTGATATGATGGTCGGTTTTGGTTGTACCCTTGTCCTCCGTTTGGACGATACCCGTCGTTGTAGTATAGTGGTGAGTATTCCCGCTTGTCACGCGGGTGACCCGGGTTCGATCCCGAGCAACGGCGCCAGAAATGCTTGTTGGCATCTCTTAAGGTCACGCGGAAAGAAACACGTGACCGCGGGAGAGCCAAGGGTTTAAGTCACTTGCACTATTTAACCAAATAATCCACATCCGAGTACAAGTACTAGATATGTATTATAAGGTGGGTCATGAATATCCGCAAGCGGACGGATAACCCGTTGTAGCATTTCACCCGAGAGTATTCAAGGGTATCGTATTTATATTTTCCCAAAGGAAGACATGGTTGATAAGAGTACTTATGCTCATGGTGTTACAAAAGAGTGATGAAGTAATCACATTCCAACGCAGGGGTTAGGAGCAATAAATTGAGGATAGTGTGACACACACCAAGGCAATGCATTCTCTAATAAAAGGGATAGAGGCAATCCTAGATAAAGCTAAACTAGACTAACAGACCACTACTCCTAATGATACAACATTCATATGAGTGCGCAGCTTCTACCTAACATCCAAGATCATGCAAGCGCAAGCAAGCGTCTAATGCCTAGGCATCATCGGGAGATCCGTCTTACGCGAGGTCCGCCTCGCGACTCCGGCCTTTTAGACTCCTATGCCATGCCCGAACGTGGAGGATTACTTTGGATGACAAGGCTGTCACTTCTTGTCACCTACCTCTACAAACCGTGGGACACGAAGCACATTCGAAGGTGGGTAGATAACCCCAGCACCATGCCGGCGTCACTAACCACAACTCTAGATCCCTCGAGGCACCCCAATCCTACGGATCGACATGGTGGTAAATCTAGAGCACCCTTGCGGGACGATGAACCCGAAGCCTATTCATAAGAACACTAGTCTAACTAGCATAAGCCGGACGAAAGGATCAAAGCTAGCACTAAGTCATGCAAAGGCGTTCGTCGCTCGAGAATGAGCGACGAACGGCAATCAACCAAGTAAGATCAAGAGTAATCGATGATCAAGTATGAACGAACGAAGAACATTCGATATGTGTTCATCTTCTATTAATGAAGAACGAAGAATGAACGATGAACTCATATGAACGAACGATGAACGATCAAGCAAGATCATGACTACTCTGTCAAGCTCATGACAAGGATATAAACGAAAGTATTCCATATATAAAAGATCAAGTCTTACAAAGAGAGGATACAAGAGCTATACCCAATTCTCCACAAGACCTTGGGAGCAATGAGGCAGCCCACTACTAAGCCTAGCACTACCTAGAAAGCCTCTAAACTTCTAGTGTGAGGAGAGAATGATCCTTGTGTTGTTGTGTGTGTTAAGGAGGGGGGTACCCCTCCTTATATAGGCTTGAAAGGTCGGCTCCTGGAGGCGGTTTCGTAGGTCGGTGGCATTTAATGCGCGTGGAACCGACCTCCGGAGGCGGTGGGCAAACCGCCGGAGAAAAGTGGGCCGGGGGGCCACCGGACCGGTTCGGCCGAACCACCCTGGTGGGTTCGGCCGAGCTGGTCCCGGCCCCTCCTGAGGCTGGGCTTTGGCAGTTGGCTCCCCACTGGATGTTGGTCTTTGATCCAGGTGCTTGTGGCCTTCTTTGTGTTGTATTTCGTGGTCATTGGCCTTTTATCTTGGAGTTGATTCCCGCGGCGAAGTGGAAGTTTTGTAAAAGTGTTGATTTGTCGCCTCGGGGCCTGGAATTCATCATTATCCACCTGCACACTAAAAATCTAGAGGTACAAGTGGAACTAGGTTATTTCTAAGTAAAATGCGTGTAAGACATGCCTAGTCCTTCTCATTTATTTGACTAATTGACGGTCGAAATTGGTCGTAACGACCGTCAACACTTTATAAGTAAATGATGGCGATAAATGATAAAGATTTGAAAAACAGGAGGAAGTACTTACGGCATCACGAGGATTGCATGAGCTGAAAGCTAATGCCACTCTTGTACATCCGGACAGTGTCTGGATTTGGCTGCAGCATCTGTCTAATGCGAACTTCTAGCCGATCTTTGTTGGGGAGGGAAGTTCCGTCCGGAGGCATGGCGGTGTCCTCGTTAAAAAGCCAAGCAGGGTGTTCTTGCCTCTTGAGTGGTTGGACGCCTCGCACTATGAAGCTCCGGAGAATTGTCTCGGCGAGTTACGCCTTTGACATCTTTCAAGTATCCGATGCGGGCGAGGAGTGCAAGAACTTCATCGTCCTCTTTGAGTTTTTTCCTGATTTCAGCGGGGGAAATTCTTGGCTACCTTCGCATTGAAGGCGGGGAGAGACGGTTGAGGATTGTCACGGAAAAACCACCCTTTTTTCTAGTGAGCTATGCTATTGTTCAAGGATAAAGAGAAATATTCATCCGCGCTCCAGACTTTGGATTCCCACACCACCAACTGCAGCCTGGCGGTCCGATGATGGAAGCGGGCGAACTTGGAACAGATATTGGAACAGTTTAAAGTGGGGGAGAACTCCAAGGAAAGCCTCGCATAAATGAATAAAGAAGGCAATCCGAAGGATGGAGTTAGGGTTAAGGTTCACTAACTCCTATCCATAGAAGAAAAGAAGTCCTCCGAAGAAGGAACGAGCATGGGAGATCGAGGCCACGGAGGAAAAAAGCTTTGAAGACTAGTTGTTGAGATTCATCTATACCCCGGGGAACTTGGCTGGGGAAGGAACACTCCAGTTTAAAATGGGTTGGGGAGGAAGATACCCATCTTTAACTGCTTCATTTAAAGAGGATTACGTGACCTTGCTTGGGACCAAGGTCTTGGACTCCAAACGGAAGGCGATCGCGAGGAACAGAGGAAGAAGATGAGGGAACGGCGGCGGATTTCTTCTTGCCCATCTTGAGAGATGAAAAAAGAAAGCTTCGAAGTGGTTGATGAAGAAGGAGAGCGTAACGGAATGAAAGCGAATGGCGGGCGTGTATGAGCTTCGGGAGCAGGGGTTGACCTAGGTCGACTTTTCGTTTTCTTTTATAGACACTGGGATGGGCCCGGGGCTGAAAAGTTATTGGGCCTTTTTAAGAGGCCCGAGGGATGTCGTGATTGTGCAATTATGACCTAACGACCATAAGGAAGTTAATGATCTGTTATCTGCGTTAATTATGACTTAACGGTCATAAGGATAAGCCGTCGTGCTTTTATGAAAGAAAAAGCGGTCTGAAAAATAGAAATTTTTCGGATAAAAGTTAAAGCCATGCTGAATTCTGTGATTCAGCGGTATGAGAGAGTTAGATTTTACATCACTCGGTGATAATGGATGCCTTAGGCTATGGGTGTTAATCATCCGGCTGATTATAGGCTTTGGAGACTCGAGTCGTTGTGAGAATATAAGGGATAGACTGGTCCGATCAACCAGAATTATGGTTTTTAGTGAAATTTTGATAAGTGAATTACAAGTCTAGACTGATTTAGTCGGTCTATTATGTGAAATTGGTAAAAACATACAAAGGATAAGAAATTATAGCCGGTATGACCGGTCTGGAAAATATGTTCTTAGCAAAAAATTGCTGAGAGGGATGTGATTTAGTGGAAAATAACCAAGTGTAGTCTCTCGAGAAAGACTCTTGCATTATTTATGATCCTCAAATGATACAAGAGTCGGGGGCTATACCTAATTAGGTGCACCTGACCGGTGCACCGTATTCAAGAGCGGTCTGCGAAAATCTCGGGAAGTGGAAAATGATGGAATTTAAAAGAAGCAATCTATAGCAATTGGATATTGAAGGAAATAATGAAGAATCAGCTAGTGGACTCTTGCATTATTTGAAAGGAGTTCAAATGATCCAAGAGTCGGGGGCTATACCCAATTGGGTGCGCCTAGCCGGCGCACCGTAAGAAAGATAAGCTTCGACTACCTAATTAGGTGATATAAAAGGTGAAAAACAATAATTTTTTCGGGCTTCTTGTTAAAGCACTTATGAAGAAAAAGAACGAGTTTGCAGCAGATTGGAGTTCTTTTTAATTTTACCATGAATAAAGACCAAACGAGCGAGAAGACTGGTTAGTTTTATTCAAGGTCAAATCAAAAATTACTCGGGAGCTGCTTGTCGTATACTTGCCTTATGGGTATACGAGATGATGAAGAAATGGATACGCAAAGACATGGTAGCAAATCGGAGAAGATACGAGATAAGGGCGATAGGCAACGAGTGCGACCGATCGGGATAATAGAAGAACCTGTAGACCGGTATGGAAACAGGACGGATACTAAGACCGGTATACAATGACGTGAGAAGCAAGTTATAGAACAATTTGTAGTCCGATTAGGACTGCGGATCAATAAAGAAAGTTAGAGATAGAATCCCATATATGTAATTCATGTAATCGGCTAGGACTACGATTGTAACCCTAGCTCCCCGGACATATAAGGCGGAGCGGGGACCCCCGAATAGGATCTAAGACTTCGCAATTAGCAAATCGCTAAAGGCAATACATAACATACGGGACGTAGGGTATTACTCTCGATTCGAGGGGCTCGAACCTGTCTAAAATCGTGTGTTCCTGTGTGTTACGTGTGTTGCACCATCGAATTCCACGCTCGTGAGGGACCGGGTAGTACTAGTGCCGAGTTTAAGACTCGACACTCGTCGGTGCTATGTTCAGCGGAACACCTGTTGGATCAAGGGGGCATCCTCTATCAACTCCGAAACGAGTACCAATGAGTGAGTTCTTCAGCTCATTGAACTGATCTTCGGTGGTGTCCGGGTGGGCGCCATCCTTGATAAAGTTGAAATCACAATCCGAGACCGGAGTCCAAGATTGGATTATAGCTGCTATATGGCCTCCTCCCGCAGTGGCAACCATTTTGGAATGCTCTCCGATTCTTCTAGGGCAAGCCCGGATGGCGGACTCAAGATCCATCTCGTTGGGATCTATAGTTTGACCGCCGTTGAGATATTCCGAGTGCGCACTGCACCTGCAGTATAAGAGAGAGTTATCATTGCGGACCGGTATTTCAAAATTGAATTTCACAAGAATGAATAGGAAAGAAGTGACTTACGTCTATGCCTAATTTCTGCGGCTCCGAATCTGCCCTTGATGTTAGTATTGGATTCTCTTAGCTTGAGAACCAGTTGAGCAGATTTATGGGCGGTCTTCGAAGCGTTCTCTTTATCAGCCTGCGCTGTTTTTGCTGCTTCTATGGCTTCGAGCCGGTTCAGCCTTTAGGCGAGCATTTTCAGTTTCCAGCATTTTGTTGGAGCGAAGTGCTTGTGTCGGGATGTTATCCTTAGCGGTAAGCTCGCCTTCTAGTTCTCCAATTCGAGCCGCTTGTTACTCTTCAATACGAGAGCCCTCTTCAAGTGCATGTTCTTGTGCAGCTGCCTTTTCGGAAAGGACTTCTTCTGCCTTCTTGTGAGCAGCAACGAGGCTTTCAAGTGCTGAGATAAGGAGTAGAACCAGTCGAGAGAAAGATGCTACAAGGAGATATATAGAATGCATAGATAAAAATTAAGAGTATTACTCCGGACTTCTTGGCGGAGCTTGATGATTTCCTGCCGCCGTTCTTCCATCGGTCGATGGGTGTTCGAGCAGATTAGCTTCTCTCCTCTGCAGATCGGTCTCCCTGGATTTCGAGTCGGCGGTCGGGATTCCGATTCGACCGATCACTCTTGATTGGAACATAGCTCTTCCTCCAAGCGAGCAATTATAGCGCTTTTAGCTTCGGAGTTTTTCGGAAGAACCTAAAAAAGAATGAAGAAGTAAGGGATTCAATTATTAAAAGGAAATTACTTGAAGAAACCATTGAGGCGGAAGAATGTACCCGGCCGGATTCCGAGAAGTTCTTTAGGGCCTCTTCTTCTTGGAGGGCGTCCCATTGGGCTGTTGCGGTAAAAGTTCTAGCACCGCTGGAGCTGTCCACCTCCACGTCTCCGACTACCATTTTGGCCGGTCTGGGTTCCCCTTGAGATTTGCGTGTTCTCCTGGGTCGACGAGGAATTTCTTCCACCTAGACTAGACCCGAGTGAGAGTTCGGAGGAATCCGGAATAGTGTTGCCTGGGTAGGGAGGCTGCTAGCGGATGAGCCTTCAATGTTGACGACTTGATCTTTTGTGATTTGAGATGAAGCTTCGCGCTAGAGGCGGCAGGGATTTCCTTTGTGAGTGCCGCACTTGGAGCTTCGAAGGTTTGGCGCTAATTGGAGGCGCGAGTGGAGGAGGTAGTGGAAGCACTACCGATGAGAGGTCGAAGGAGCGGCTTTGTTTCTTAAAAAGCTAGCTATGCTAGCTTGGAAATTAGAAGGGATTCTGCAAAAAGAAGCGAATAACGTAAAGCTGGGATAAAAACAATTCGAAAAGGAATGAAGATATAGAAGACTTACGAGGAGGCTCTCTTAAAGCCGGTAGAGGTCTTGATTTTCTTGGAGGGATCCCGAGTATCTTCATCGGTTCCCTCCGTAGTCATTTTTGCCGCTGGATTCGAGGGGCCCGAACCTGTCTAAAATCTTGTGTTCCTGTGTGTTTCGTGTGTGTTGCACCATCGAATTCCACGCTCGTGAGGGACCGGGTAGTACTAGTGCCGA